>VSMD01124414.1:0-32715 GCA_008750895.1 Mirza zaza
AACTGAGAAAATAGAGGTATTTGAAGAAATTAGAAGACTCAAAGATATATAGTGAATACCTTGAGCTGTATAAGAGAGAATAGTACCTTCATGAGAAAGGTATATATTAGAGATTTTTTAAACTAATGTAGTGCTTGAAAACTAAAAATAAATAAAGAGATTTGTAGTAGAATGTATAAACTTTTCTCTCTCTCTATCTTTTTAGGTTGGTTAAAATAATTTGCTTCATCTTATTTCTATTTTCTAGTGGTTACTCTAAAATTCTCATATATATATATATATATATATATATATATATATACACACACACATTCAAATGTACATGTTAAGTTAAATTTCAAAGTTAGATACTATCTATAATCTCCCTAAATAATAAATCATATAATGTAATGCATAGCAACCACTAAATATGCTCATACAAATTGAATGATGTTGAAAATGTGTATACATATATGTATAGTTTTAAAATTTAGACAGAATTTTTATATTAACTAAAAATATGCACACCTTCAGAAATTGGAAATACACTGTCTATGTATTGAATTGCATCCCCTTTCAAAAACTTTTCATATGTTATAGTCCACAGTATCTCAAAATGTAGCCTTGTTTGGAAATAGGGTCATTACAAATGTGATTAGTTAAGATGAAGTCATATTAGAGTAGAGTGGACCTTTAATTCAATGTGACTTGTGTCCTTATGAAAAGGAGAAATATAACACAGAAAAATGCACACAAAATGTAATATGAATATTGGAGTTATGCTGCCAAAAGCCAAAGAAATATCAGAAGCTAGGAGACAAGACTGGAACAGATCTTTCTCTAGTGCCTTCAGAGAGAGCATGACCTTACTCATACCTTGATGTTGTATTTACTTCTAGCCTCCAGAAGTGTGACACAATACATTGCTCCTGTTTTAGCCACTCAGTTGGTGGTATTTTATTACAGCAGCCCTAGTGAGCTAATACAACAGTACTGGAAAATATTCTTAGTGAACATGTATGTAAATATTACAAGTACAACCTGAAGGTGTCTCCCAAAGTTCATGTGTTGAAAACTTAATCCTCAAAGCAACTGTGTTGAGAGGTGGAGCAGTTAACAGGTGATTAACTCATGAGAGCTCTGCCCTCATGAATGTACTATGTCATTATAGCAGGATTGGGCTCATTATATTAACAAAAGCCAGTTTGTTCCCCTCTTTTGCTCATGTGCTCTCTGCCTCTTTCTCATACTCCCTTGCCCTTCCACCATCCATTCACTTTTTTTCCATGGAATGATGCAGCACGAAGGCCCTTGCAAGATGTAGAACATCATCCTTTGACTTCCCAGCCTCAAGAACTGTGATAAATAACTCTCTGTTCTTTATAAATTTCCCAGTAACAGGTATTCTGTTATAGCAGCAAAAAATGGATTAACACACATTGGACAGCCACATGCAGAAGACTGAAACAGGAGCTGTACCTCTCACCACTCACAAAAATCAACTCACAATGGATAACATACTTAAACCTAAGGCATGAGTCTATAAGAATTTGGGAAGAAGAGGTTGGAAACTCTTCTAGGTAATGACCTAGGCAAAGAATTTATGAAGAAGACCCCAAAGCCAATAACAGCAACAACAAAAATAAATAAATAGGATCTGATTAAATTAGAAAGCTTCTGCACAGCCAAAGAAACAATCGAGTAAATAGACAATCTACAAAATAGGAGAAAATATGTCCATGCTATATATCAGGTAAAGGGCTGATAGAACTCAAGCAAATTGGCAAGAAAACATCAAATGGCCCCATTAAAAAGTGGGCAAAAGACATGAACAGAAGCTTTTCAACAGAAGACAAACCAATGGCCAATAAACATATGAAAAAATGCTCAACATCTCTACACATCAGATAAATGCAAATCAAAAGCACAATAAAATATCACCTAACTCCAGTGAGAATGGCTTTTATCAAAAAAGCTCCCCAAACAGATGCAGGTGTGGATGCAAGAGAAAGGAACAGTTATACACTGTTGATGAGACTGCCAACTAGTACAGCCTCTATGGAAAACAGTATGGAGATATCTCAAAGTACCTAAAAATACAACTACCATTTTATCCAGCAATACCACTATTGGGTATTTATACAAAGGAAAATAAAAAAACAACTTATAAAAAAGACACTTGCACTTGAATGTTTATAGCAGCACAATTCATAATCACGAAGATGTGGAAACAGTCCAAGTGCCCATCAATCCATGAGTGAATTAATAAAATGTGATAAATATATACTATGGAGTATTAGCCATAAAAAATGGTGAACTAATGCCTTTTGCAACAACCTGGGTGGAACTGGAGACCATCCTTCTAAGTGAAATATCAAGAGAATGGAAAAAACAAACACCACGTGTATGCACTATTAAATTGGACTAATTGATCAATGCTCATGTGCACATATGGTAGTAGAATCCCATGGAAATCCACTAGGTTTGGGGGGAGGAGGGAATGGGTAAATTCACTCCTAAAAGTTACAATGCATGCTATCTGAGTTATGGACACACTTATAACTTTGACTCAAACTGGACAAAAGCAATTTATGTAGTCAAAATATTTGTACCCTTGTAATATTCTAAAATTTAAAAGAAAGAATATGGATGGTTTTTCTCTCCATATTTTTGTATTTGCGTACTTCTAAAATGAGTATCTCTTAAGTAGGAAATGTGATTTTAATTGTTGCTATGCAGGAGAAGATGTTACCAAATCATTTCAGACGTATCAGTTTTAGCAAGCAACATGACATTTATTTGGAAGCAGTAAGGAAAATAGTAAAGCTTGGAATTCAGAAATCTGAATAAAACTGTATGCAGAGGATTGCATAGAACTTTATCTCATCATTTATTAACTAAATTATCTTGGTCAAATTAGTTAACAAAGCCTTAGGGTTTTTTTCCTTTATAAAATATGGATGTAAGCTGAATTTAAAATCTATGTAATACATAAATCATATTATGACTAATAAGTGTGAAACATTCAAAGTCAAATAGAATTCTTAGTAGTATCATTATCATTACTAAATCACCATTGTATAATACTGTCCTAATTTGATTTCTTTGGGTCTAAAAGTATTGGTTCATGTTATAGCAAACCTATAGAAACATTTTATTGGTGTCCATATCTTAGGTTGAATAATTTATAAACAACAAAAATGTATTTCTCACATTCCTGGCTGGGGAATTTAAAACCAGGTGCCAGCAGTTTTGGTGTCTGGCAAGGGCTCATTCTCTGCTTCTAAGAAGAAGCATTCTCCCTCCAGCTTCACATGTGGCATGGGAGAGGACAAAGCGACTCCTTTCAATCTCTTTTATAAGGACACTAATATCATTCACTAGGGTAGAACCTTCATGATTTAAGCACTTTGTAAAGGCCATATCTTAACACTATGGCACTGGTGGACAGGTTTCAACATATAAACTTTAGGAGCACACCAATGTTCAGGCCATAGCAGTAGCCATATGACCATACATTAGAAAAATCACATATGCAATTCTTAGCTCATTTAAAACATATTCATTACAAAACTTGTAGAAATAGTGTTCCAAAATTAAAAATTGCTAGTCATGATAATATCATTAATGATAGATGTGTTCATCATTTTGAATAGTTCCTTTTTTAAGCAACATTTATTAATGTAAACCCAAAGTGACAATGTTTGAGCACCTCATTAAATTTGTATCAGAAATTAATCATTTAGAATATAATAAAATGGGTATCAAATTCATATTTTATCTTACGATTAAATAAAATAAATCAATTATCAATATTTGATAGACCAAGTAAAAATATAAAATATTTATAAATGTAAAGTATTTCTTATATTGTCAATCTGTTGAATGGTAGATTTTGGCCATCCATATGAAGTAAATTCTATACCTTCATTTAAATTTAAAAAATAATTGTTATATGCACATTTCCTGGAGCCTTGAAGAAAGGTTGGTACTAAAGCTAAAGTAAGTAAATGTCAACAAAAGTTGTGAATATTATTATTTCCATGAATTTGGAAACTATGTGACTCAGAATACACTTCATAATATTGCTGAATGTTACTTCTGATTTACAAATTTTTAAAAAAAGAACATTTAAACAAAGAACCACATGGAGTTGAGTCAATAACTATATCTTATGCCAGACTAAAAGAAATATATTTCATTTATAAAATTTCTTTCCTAATGGAGTACTTTAATATATAAAATATAGTAACAAAATATAGTTAAGTGTTGTTCTTTTAGTCTCACTCTAATGAAGCGGTGTTTAACCTACATTATTCTATTCTCAGGAACCTCTACTAACTATGAGTTTTCTCCTAAAATAAAAGTCAGAGCATTGATCTTTTTATTCAAATCCCCAGAGTTTTAGCCCTTAATCTTTATTATGTCAGAAAAATATAGATCAAAGACCCAAAATAGAATGGAAATCACATGTTCTGTGAAACCTCACAGAATAGCCACTTTATATTTGTTCTAGGTTTATCTTTTGAGGTATTTTGTACAAATAAATGTGTACATATAATTAAGAATTAATTATTTTATTAATATATTTATTTTTGTTTATTTTTTGTCAGCATATTATCGGAGTAGAAATGTTTAAGTTACATATAGTGCCTTTGCCCCACCCAAGACAGAGCTTCAAGTGTGTCCATCCCCCAGATGGAGCATCTGCTGTATTATCTTGGATAGAGCTGGAGTCCATTCTAGTAAGTGAAATATTTAAATTTTGAACTCTATCTTAGTTGCTAGTGCACAAATAAGAACGCATACCATGTAAATGAATGGAGATATCCTTAAAATCAGTTGATTGATAATTCTTTTGATTAGTGCATAAGACAAAGATAAGTAATTGGAAGGAAGAAAATGCGTTCATTTACAAAAAAAAAAAATCAAACCAAACAAAACAAAATAAAACATTTTACTGATTCTGGCAGCTACTGCTCAGTTATTTGGTCAATTCAGTAAATTAGAAGTTTATGTAAGGATCTTTTAATTTGGTTCTATACAGAAAGGACAAGGTGGAATGAGAAGAGAACACACCAAAACCCTATCCATTCCTAACACAATGGAAATGATGCATTTAACAAACTTTCTTTTTAGTTATATCTAAAACTTTGAATAAATTTGGAACATAAAATGTTCCAAATTTTATGTGCAGTGGCTCTCAGTGTAATCATCAGTGGCTTAGTCAGGCTTTTAATTTACCTGAAATATCAATATTTATAATGAAATAGGTATTAATACTTAAAAGAAATCAAGTTGTCTCCTAAAAAGACTCTACTCTCATAATTTTTGGCCAGTGAAAGTTTTTTTTTTTGCACATTCCATAAATTTCTATCCCGGAAATAGAGCAGATGCCATCCTTGTTCCTCAGAGTCTTTTCTGGAGTCTTATTCTTGCCATCTTTCCTAACATCCTTTAGTTCTTTGGAAATATTGGCTCTAGTTTATACCAGTCACTAAACCTCTTTATTGCCATCATGCTCTTGGTCACATCCTTTATTGACTCTATTTCAGCCCATGCCTAACTGTACATCTCTCCACCACATTTCCAATCATCATTAAGAATAGGTTCAACATCCCTGGAGATCACACATCCAGTACCATAGTCACTGAATTCTCTGAGCTTTTCCCTAAGATCCTGTCTTCCACCCAAGTTCACTCACCCACTTCTATGATTGTGCTCTAGAATTTGTCATTACCTGTAGTTGTACTATTAAAACATCTATTGCAATAGCATCGTCCTCTGATCACCACTTTATAAATTCTAGCACATTTTTTTCTAGTACTATGCATTCTGATAAAACTTCAAATTATTGGGAAAGGTGGTCGATTTTACCTCCCCAATATTGTACGTCAACACCCTCTAAGTTCTCATTTTGCTTTTATCTGAGTGAGATATTGTGATTCATCATTTTGTTTGCTATAACTTAAAACATTAGAAGTATTGAGAATTAAAGTGCTTTCTTTCTTTTTAAAAACTTACCAAGCATAGGTTGTAGCAATACTTGTCTTCTCATTATATAACTTGAAGTGCAGTGTGGGTATCTTTTCTACACCTTGGTGAATTGTAATACTAATTTCTAAGTTTAGATTGGCTTCCAAAATTTTATCCATAAAGCTTTAAATGTCATGAAATATCTCCAAGAGCTCCCTTAATGTTAATTTTTTTTCTGGCTTCACAATCTCTGAGACATCTTCATAACTTCTGTCACAGCCACCTTCCTCATTTAGGTTGATACATGACTAAATTCCTTTGGTGAAGACTAGAGTCTCTGGAACTGTACTAGTGTCAATATTTCCAGCATTCACTATTTTTTCTATAATTCCATTTATGTTCTATTCAAATATTTTTCACTTCCAGTATTGTCACTTTTCGTTTCCTTAATGAACTTTTGTATTTGTTGGTCAGATACCTCTTGATGATCCAGTTTTGTAAAATCTCATGTGTGTTTATTACTGGGAGATATGGAGGCAACATAACTATGGCTTCTGCTATTTGTACATGAACTTAATAATATATGCACAGTAACCAATCACTGACAGGTTTCAAAAGAAGTTATGTAATTGCTCACTGATCATGATGTACATCTGTTATATGCATGGTGATATATAGACAGAAAAGCTAGTAGCAAAGTTTGCCCTTATGTAATTTCAATTATTATAGTCCACTAACTGAAATTTGACCAGTATTGTTGGGGAACTGGTGCTATTTAACTAAACTGCAGTAACATGCAAAGCCAAGTTTGCCTTATTCAATTATACTTTAGGAAGCATTTTGCTGTAGGGGCAATATTGAAAATGTTGCTGTTACCTTATTTTGTGATAAATCTAAGGCACATTGTACTCTTCCAAATTCTCAACTAGTCACAAGGAGTATTATTATTTGTATGACAAAAGCATTTTAATTTCCACTGTCCTACTGTGGTAGATGTGTCTTCATTTCCTACTCTCTTGCATAAAATCAATAGAGTTGTAAAGTACAGTATGAAATAGTCTCCATGTTTTGATGCAAACCTTTCACATGTGGATCTGCATAAAGGAAATAAATGGTCACTAAAGGTGGCTGAAACTTAAGACTATGAGATGATTTTTTAAAAGACAGTTTGAGCATTAGGTTTACATTGAGAGATATAGTAAAAACAATACAAGTCACCCTTATGCTGGATTTTTCTATATAGACATTTAATAGATAACAAAAACTTTCTCACAGCATGCAGATTTCTCCCATTGTTGTTTTCAATTGAAATGTTTTAGTAATAAGTTTAAAATGTGCAGGAAATAATCAAAATACATAACTTAATTATACAATATAATTTAGAACATCAGGTTATACACATTTACCCGTAAAATTGTTTATTTAGATTTTTTGGTGGGCAGTACCAGATTATTAAATGGCTTTGAGTCGTTTACTGTTTTTTCCTCTTTATGTTAATATTAAAGTTGATGTAGTTTCTGGTTAGGTGTAGGATACACCATAGTTGTGACAAAAAAAAAATACTGATTCTCTTGAGTTTGTGTACAATTATGGTCAACAGCTATTCAGATATGTTATATTAGGGATACCTTAACAAAGATGAGTTTCTTTTCAGTCCTAGAACTCAACCCACAAAGTAATTCATAGAATAGAGCTCTCATAGTATTGAAAAAAAATCAATTTACCTGAATAATCGGTATGTTTTTTGTATTTTAATCTTCTTCAAGTTGTAGGAAGAATAACTGCTTCTTTTCTTTGCTATTGTGTCACTATAATCTCCCATACAAACAAAATATTTTTTAAAAATCCCTAAATTTAAAAATCATAAGCTTATTACTAGCAGCTGATTTAGAAGGTTGTTTTTAGGAATTTTTTTAGAAGAAAAATGAAAATACAAAAAGGAAATGATAAGAAAAAGAAATAAGATAAAGAGAAAGGGCTTTGTATGGTCAATCTCAAGTTGTTGGATTTCTTTTTATACAAATAGGAAAACAAAATTGAACCTGCCCATGAGAGGTTCTGTGACCCCTTCTGTCTTTCTACAGTACCTTCTGGACTGGAAATTTTACTTACAGTAATTTGAACTATGAGACATTTAAAGGGACAGAGATTAGAATATAATGAAAACTCTGATACAGAACTGTTCTTAAACATTGTAGGATAAAAGAAAAAAAAAAATCAATCTTTTCAAAACATGGTGCTAAGTTAATTGCCTATGCCATAGAAAAAGTGAAATGAAACTTGACCCCTTTGTCATCCTATCCATAAATAATTTGTGGTAGGTTATAAGAGTGATATATTTAACATTATAGTTTACAGATAAAATATAGAATGAAAAACTTTGAAATAGGAAGTATTGCTTAATCAGGACCTAGAAATTTTTATATTAATAGATAAAAAAGGTATATCCAAAGACATAATGACTTACTTAGTCAACTATCAAGCCACAGACTAGAATAATATATTTTTCACGTACGAGCTATCTTTTCTCCAGTATATAAAAATAACCCTTACATACTAATAAGAAAAAGACAATTAATTTTTTAAATGAGAACAACTTCAACAGAAGTCACTTCACAAGGGGCAATATACATATTATTTCATTTGACTAATCTTATTGTTCATTCAATCCACAGTGAGATGCACTATACATCCACCAGCATAGTTAAGCAAAAAAAACTTAAAATGTCAAGTGCTAGGATTGATGCAGAGTGATAGGGGTGCTATCATTAACAAAGCATGGTTGGTAATTTCGGAAATAATCACAGGAAAAGATCCTGAACAGCATTAGTTGTCAGAAAAATACCAATTAAAGTCATGATAGTAGTTTTAATTGCTAAAATTAAAAAGATTGGCAATACCAAGTGTTGGTGAGGAGATGAAACAATTTTAAGTCTCATATATTCATGGTGAGAATGCAAAATGATAGAGCCATATTGGGAAACTATGTAACAGCATCTAATAAAATTAAACATACACTTACCATATAACCCAACGATTTCAACTAAGATAAATAAATACATATGTCCCATTAAGACTTTTTAGTTAATATCTATGCAGCTTTATTATTGCTACTCCAAACTAGAAACAACCAAAATGTCTATCAACTGATAAGTTAAAAAAATATTGTGATATATTCATAAAGTACAGTGCTACTTAAGAACAGAAATTGGCAGTTGGAACAACATGGATCAATATCAAAAGAAGGTCAAGTGAAAGAAATGTGGGGTTATTCCCACTACATGATTTTCACTTTTAATATATTCCATAAAATAGTAAACTACATGACAAAACACATCATACCACATGAAAGAAATATTTGAAGGCCTCCAAATCCCTGAGATGTATATTAATAAACTAACTGATCTTCAAATTCAGAGAAAAAAAAAAAAACATTTGGGCAATTAGGCAAAATGATTAATTTCTTAGAGAAAAATATCAGAGTGGGCTTGGGTTTTCCATATCAGTATTCAGCACATGAAAACACTGGTAAAACTTTCAGGTTAAGACTTTGAACTTAAGAAATAATTTGCTAAATATTTTAGATCTAGCCAAGCTCCCTATCATATTGAATGGCTACAAAAAATGGAATAAACACAAGAAATATTTTTCCCACAGACCTTCTTACGCAACTGCAATGTACCACTAAACCAATCAAGAAATGACTAGGAAGTAGAAGGACTAGGAATGAACATGGAATGTATTTAGCATTAATTATAAAGCAAATGTGGGAATTAGGGTGACAGAAGGGAATGCTAACAGTTTATGGTATGAAATGGTGGAAATTATCCAACAAAATAGTAGGAAAAGAAGAAGAGATGCTGTGATATATTTGTAAATATATATATTATGTGAGAACTTTTCAATGACTGGTTGGTAAGTATAGAGAGAACAGGAAGGAAAAGCCAGCAACAATGGGAAAGATCTTCAAAGCATATGATAGAGGTCACAATGAATACTACTACCACAATTAAACACAAAGGAACATTATATTTATATTTTATGAAGGAATTTTTGAGTATAAATTATAAAACAAAACATGAGTTTAATGTTACCTTACTGAATTATGATTTCTGAAGATCATAGGTATTTTACTTAACACTCATAGTTTGTTTTTATATTTTCTAATGTGTAATAATTCTATTTCATATATTTTGAAATAGTTGACAAATTTAGAATGTAATAATTCAAAGTCAGTTCTTATGGTTTAAATTTTCTTATTTGTAAAAAGAAAGATATTTTTAAATGAGTGATTCTAAAATCAAATTAATTTGAAAAAATAAAATATTTCTGCATTCCATGCACACTTTTTATAATAATAACATTAAGTGCATGTATATCTAATACAATTAGAAAATTGAACAAATGTACCAATTTAATAGAAGTAGTATATTAAAACACAATTCCAATTAACAGCATTTTAGTAGAATAAATTATGTTGATTTGAAATGTTAAGGAGTAATTTATTTTAAACATTGATTTATTTTAATGGACCAAAGAAATAATAGTGAAAATCAAAGTAAAATATATGTACGTAAATAAACAGAAAATATTCATTTGTAATTTTTCTACTACATTTACTACAAATGAACTGTTATACCCTGATAAGTATGAAACTGGACTCTTTAATATATAAGCTTTCAATTGAATACCTGATAAATTGAAGGCTCCTTAGCATTTGCCATATCCAACCTTGAGTAGTGAGTACTTCTATTATGCTTTTTTCATTATTCTTTATTCATTGAGTATTATATGATGTTATTGATTTTAACTTGCTGTGAATATATAATTTTTAATGATGTCTATCATTAGAATTGAAACTCCTGCTTCATTTCCACATCAGAGCAAGCCAAAATTAGTGCAGTCAGACATACTTATCAAAAAGTATAAATTAAATGCTGTCACTTTAATCACTTAACACAGTGCAATTCTAAGCCCAAAATTTAGCTCTGAAATTATTATAAATAGCACTGAAAGACTATGAAGTTGTCATTCACTGGATGCAGAATATATAGGTTGAATATCATTTATCCAAAATCCTTGGGACCAAAAATGTTTTGGATTTTGAATTTTTTTAGAATTTAAAATATTTGCATATATATTATGAGATATCTTGGGCATGGGACCCAAATCTAAATAAGAAATTTATTTGTCTCATATATATGATGAATATATAGTCTGAAGGTAATTTTATAAAATATGTTTAGTAATTTTGTTCATGAAACAAAGTTATTACTATGTTTTGACTATGACCTATCACATCATGTGTGAAATTTTCCAATTGTAGCATTATATAAGCACTCAAAAACTTCAGATTTTGGATCATTTCAAAATTTTAGATTTTAGGATTAGTGATGTTCAACATGTAGTTTTATTTATTTATCTTATATTATCATCAAAATAAAATGGCACAACAAATTATTATGAAGTTTATGAAAAAGATGTGGATCCTTGAAAATGTATCCTATATGGAATGACATTGAACATGATCTTATATAAGGTTGATACTCAATACAATAATTTATAATAATTTTATGCTTAGTTTTCAATGTACATAAACTATTTGCTTTTCAAAAATATAATATTTGTCAAAATGCTAAACACAATTTGGCTGCATTTATAGCTTCTAAATATTTAATGATATCTATTTTCTAAGTTATATATTGAAAATCTAGGCTTCTAAGGACTCTCAAACTACTTTCAGAAAAGAATAAAAAGTTGTGCTTATTCCTCAAACTTTGGTATCATCGTCTGATTTCTGAAAATTCAACTTTTGAAGTATCCTTATATGTTTCATTGAATAATTACTCTGTCATTACTCATCCATAATTGTTTATATGCAGAATTATTGTACTTTAAATGTTGAAATATTTGTAGATCATTGTTATGCTGTCTTAGACAAGGTCTATATAACGGGAAATACACAAATTATATTAAAATATGTGATCAGCCTTTCTGTATGGAGGAACAGTACTGGAAACATATCACTGGGACCTGGAAATTTTACCACTCATATAACCTTAAGATAACTCCAGGGAGATTAAATGAAACCAATTATATATTTCATTCCCTTGGTACTTAATTGCAAGGATCCTGTTAAATATTTGAAAGTAATAAATAAACCTATTTGACTTTATACAAAGGTTAGGGAAACAATATGTTAAGGTTTTTTTCCCTTATGTGCATAAAAAAATGTTAAGGAAGGTATCATGTTTTAGCAATATTAAACAGTTGCTTAATATACATGGCTGTTGCTTCATAAACCTATATTTCCCAAAACTAAAAATTAATTTAGCTTGAACTAGTGTTTATTAGTGGAATGTTCACTCTTATAACCTGAAGAGGTGTTCCACAAAGAGTAAGAAAATTATAGCATTAAAAAAAATATATGATATACTAGTAAAAGAAGTATGTCTTATGAAAAATGCCACCAATTTGAAATCTTGGTAACTGTTCAAATTCATTTTTCTTCTCGCTACAATCTGTGAATACCCAAGGGAGGTCTTCGGTGTTTCTTTCTTCAGTTTTTCAAGGACTTTATGATGTTAGAACTTCAATTCTTCAGTTCAAAAGATTTTTTTGACTTTTTAGGAAGCTTGTGAATGGCAGGCTTAGAAAGATTAGCACACAAAGTTGAATAGCTGAAGTCAAAATAATGACTTCAATATTTCTCTATACCTCTCTTATTTTTAAAGCAAAAAGAGAGTTCCTCAATCAGGAAGAATGAAGGTCAACAGACAGGAAGTGTTTGGCGGCCTTTATTTAACTAGTATGCAAATTCATAAAAACATTCTTTTTATAGCACTTGAGTCAATTACTAAATCTGACATGAAAGGTCTAACTTTCAGGAAAACTAAGCTTAGGATTCAGTATGCAGCATTTTGGAACCAAAAGAATAGCCACGACTCAGCATGGAACGTGATGTTGCATAAGTAAGAAAATTGAATTACTTCCCTGTACTATGGATTTATTGTCTGTGAGGAAATGACTTTCAGTGTGGAAATTATCAAAGTGAAGTGTTGCCTACTACAAGGAATAGAAAATTGGAATAAAAAAAAATACTCCTCTACGAGTCTTATTTTTGAGAATAGAAAAGCTTTATGATATTTTGTAATTTTAGATTATTTTTTTCATACAGAGAAAACACAATTTTGAATATTATCTCAAATGAATTTAGGGATTTTCTATTTGCAAGAATGCAAATGTTTGAGTCTTTTTATTTTATGAAATTCAATCTTCCATTAATGCCTAAGTCCTTACTAACCAAGAAGAAGTCAGGTGTTGTCTGGGGTTAATAAGTCCTTACTAACCAAGAAGAAGTCAGGTGTTCTCTGGGGTTAATAAGAGGTAGCAAAATTAACATGGATTTTGCAATTATACAGCCTAGAGATGAAATCTTGCTTTGACTTGGGGGTCCAGAGAGCTTTTGTGCAAGTGATTGCCTTTCCAAATCTCAAGTTCCTTGTTTTTGTCATGATATAATGACACTTACTTTACTGGATTGCTGTCATGATTTATTGAGATAATGTGTAAGTATCCTGTCAATTTGTACACATTTGATAAACCTATGTCTCCTTTCCCTTTCAAAAAAAGTAGCAGAGTGCGTTGAATTGTGTGCTAAATTTGATATCAAAAGAATTTGTTGGACATTGATATTTTTTGCACTATGTTTTTTCTCTATTTAAAAAGCATATAGTAAAACTGCCTGACTGACTAATCATGCAAATATTTATGATGGTCAAATAAGACAATGGATTTTATAGTTTTTTTGAAACCTATAAAGGATAAGAGCAATGCAAATTATCCTCTAAAAATAATGGAAAATGTCAGGTATGCAAAGATCTCTAAAACATATGATGTTATAAAATATAAAAATTCTGTGTATTAACAATTTTCCTTAAGAAATAAAAAAATAACCTAGTGAAAATTATATGTGTATATTTCCCTGTCCCCATCTTATTACTCATAACCCCTCTTGCTTTATACACAAATAACTATGAGCCAAATTTGATATTCATTATTATTATGAACTTCTCTATACTTGTAAGGCATATGAATTTTTCTACAAATATTATCTTCTAAGTTTTAAGTTTTATTAAATGGAATACATTATACCACCTGTATTCTTCTATAACTTATTTCATTTGACATTGTGAGATCCATCTTACTGATATAGAGAATTCAAATTCACTCACTTTTAATTATATTTTTATTATTCTTATTGTAGTGCAAAGTACATATATATGTATACAAAAATAATAAATAAAAAACACATAACCCATCAATTTTTACATAGCGAATCACCTTTGAAATCAGTGCCCAAATTGAGAAGCAAAACAACAGGATCCAAGAAACACCAAAAGTGCTTGCTTCCCAGATCTACCATCTACCTTCCTCCCACAGTAGATACAACACTGACTCTTATTACTCATTCTCTTCCTTCCTCTCTCGTTCCTCCATTTCCTCCTCCCATCCTCCTCTTTCTCCTCTTTTTTATATATGAGGTGAAATTTGCATAACATAATTAACCAATTAACTATTTTAAAGTGCTAAAGTCAGAGGCATTTAGTGCATTCACATTCGCAATGTTGTCCAATCACTACTTTATAGGTTCAAAATTGCATCATCTCAGAAGAATACAACATACCCTTTATGTATTCTCTTTCAGCAGTGTTTATACTTTGCAGTGCACAACTCTTTCATGTTCATAGTTAAATTTATTCCTGGATATTTTGGGTTTTGTATGTTCTTATAACTGAAAATGTTTTATTAGTTTCCTTTTGGGATTTTTCACTGCTGCTGGGTAGATACACAATCGGTTTTTGTATGTTGATCTTGTACCAAATCATGTCATCTGCAAATAGAGATAATTTTTCTTCTTCCTTTCCAAATTGAAGATTTATCCCTTCTTATAATGAGCCATTTATATCTTTTATTTCCCTAATTACTCTGGTGAGGACTTCTAGTATAATGCAGGAATTCTTGTCTCATTCTGATCTTAGAGGAAAATCTTTCTGTCTTCCAACATTGAGTATGATGTTAGCTGTGGATTTATAACAATGTCCTCTGTCAATTCTATGCCTAGTTTATTAATTCTTACCACTCTGTAGTCCTAGATATATTTTAATAAAAAGAAGTTCAAATTTTCAGTATAGTTCAATTTTTAATTTTATTTCCCGTCACTGTCATTTATTTCTGTGTCCTGTACCACAGAATTTTGCATATCATAGGGTCATGAATATAGTATCCTGTTTTCCCCTAGAAAACAAACACACTGTATTGCTTTACTTTTCAAATTTCAATCAATAGTCGCCTAGAAATATGTATCACATAAGATTAAGATTTGTTTTCCAAATGCTATTTATTTGTCCCAATTAGTGAAAACTTCATCTTTCCATTCTGCATTGCAGTTTCACTTTCATCATAAATCAGGTGGTTTAGTATGTTTACATCTGTTTGTGACAATTTTTATTCTGTTTGAATTTTTTTAAGTGGTGATATGGCACCATGGAGCTTATTTTTCCATTCTTGCAATACTTCACTTAGAAGAATAGTTTCCAGTGGTAAATGAAATGACTACTAGACTGTGTGTGCAGTGTCTTATCTAACTTATTTTTCTGTTCTTATATTCAAGTATTGATAGTGGCCTCAAAGCAAATATGTGTTGGATATTAGAATAAATGAATTAATGATTGAAAAAATGGAGTGAGACTTGAGAATTTTTAATAGAAAAAGATATATTCAGGTTAGAGTACTCCAGTGTGTTCAAACATGCTTGTCGAGAGATTATTATGGAAATAAACCTATAACTTTGTTTGCTGAAGAAAATGATAGGACTGCAGATTCGTTCATCAGAAGAATATACTTGGCCCTCCATATCCCTGCATACCATATCTGCAAAATTTAATCAATTGTGGATCAAAAATATTAAAAAAATACAATAAATAGTATAACAGTAAGAAATAGTACAAAATAATAAAAATAATATAATTTTTATTTAAAAATAATATAACTATATACATAGCATTTACATCATATCATTTGTTATAAGTAACCTAGAGATGATTTAAAGTATATAGGAGGATATATGTAGGTTATATGCAAATACTATTCCATTTTATATAAAGAACATGAACATCCAAAGATTTTGGTACCCTTCAGGGGTCCTAGAACCAATTCCCCATGAATACTGAAGGATGACTATATACAGTTACTCTGACTCCTCAGTGTCATCAGTAGCAGATTAAGACTAACCGTATGCACAAAAAATGCAAATGACCAAGTGATAACGATTACTATTGTGTTATTTTCTGTGTCATGATTTTGATTCACCATCTCATTTAATCTTCTTAAAATCCCAGAAGAATATTACTCTTATTTCATAGGTTAGGCAACACGGATTTAGGAGAATTGTGTAATTTTCCCAAGATCACATAATTTGTATATAGGTTAATATTTAAATATTCATGAGTCTGACTACAAAAGTTGTTTTCATAATATCTATGCAGTACTGCTTCTGGAATTAAGATAACAAAATGATATCCAATCTTAAAAAAGAAAAAGTCTATTTTTTCCCAAATTATTATGGCATGCTTATACTAACTGCATTTTCTTAGATATAACATGTTAGCCTAATCTGCTGGAAAACTGAAACTTTGCAGAGATAATAAACTCCTTCAACTCAAATTCTCAAACCCAACAGCTTAAGACAAGTTATCATACAACTTGAAACTATTCAAATGTGCCTGTTAAGGATGCAATAGTAACTCTTAAAGTAGCATATTTCAGGTTAAAATTACTTTTCTTATATTTTCAAAATGTATTATTATGCAACATTCACCTTTCAAAAATTAAAGCATTATAGACAGAATTATACCTTCTTTTTTGTGATAAACTTTCAACAATTGGAAGCTGACCTCATTTTATTCTCTCAACTTCACCTGTATCTTCCTTATGGCCAATTATATGCAATGAAATTATGTTACTAGGCGTTCAATTTTTTGTAGGATAAAATGAAGCACAAAACATGGAGTCCCTATACAAATACATTATTATTACTTATTACAAAATAACAATAGTGGTTTGGGTACAAGAAGTTCCTAATTTCTAGCTGCATCCTTTAAATACAAGCATATGAAAGGATCAGAATGTGTTTAGGTTACAACTAACTTCTGTGAAAGAAAGTAATAGTACCTTCTGTGAAGGTACTCAAGTATGAACTCTTGACCCCTTATTCTAGGGTGCATGAACAAAAATACAAAATCTCTTGTAGTCTTTTTCTCCGTTGTCCCACACACACATCCTAGAGATGGGATGTGTTTTCAATGTTGGTGCATGTTTTGTATAGAAACATGTGCTAGAAGTGATTACTCTCAAACCAGTTCGATCTCCCTAATTGCCACCAGTCTAGATATTTTTATTTGGCATAGGTCTTATTGTGTAGTATTATGTTTCTGCTGGCAATTCCTAAGGCAGTAAAATGTAATCCACAGTCTCTCGTTAACCCTATATTAATAACAGAAAAGGGAGTCTTGGGACAAAATGGCTAGTTATGTTATAATGCATGAATTGGTTACCTTCTCCTTTGGTTACCTTCTTGATTTTCCAATAAAAGCTATTTCTTTCATTCACTTTTGTTCATCGGCACCTTGAAATTCTTTTTAAACATTTTTTTCATATATCCTTTCCTTATTAAAATTCTATCATCTTCATTTTGCTTGGGAGACAGTGGAACTAAGTGTTAAGTTGGCCTAGACTTTGGAGTTGAGTTTCCTACATTTGAATCCGAGGTCTACTGGTGACCAGCTATTTAACTTTTTATATACTATATAATATCCTTAAGCCTCAGTTTACTTATCTGTAAAAGGGAAAAACTTTGTCTATTAGGTCAGATGTGTCATAGTTATACATGATATTTTACATATAGTATTATCATAGCACATGACATATAAAAAGCCCTCAATAATTTTTAAACAGATGGGTTATTTTACTGGGTTATTTGCTATTTATTTATTTATTTATTTATTTTGGTAAAGGGAAAATTGAGTCTTTTTTAAGCATAGAAAATTTTAAATTATCAGTGTATGATGGTTGCTTTCTATTTGTTTAATAGGGCCTAATAAATCCTCACATTAAAAATATATGTAATTTTAAGGAATAGTATATACATCAACAGAGAACAAAACTGTATTAGTAGTAAGTCACTGGGTGATAAGTGTTTCCTAAAATAATGCTAATCTCATTACATTCTGAAGTTTATTAAATGTTTTGCAAAAGCATTTCATAGTACCCTGAGGCCACAAAACAATACATCCAGAGATCCTTAGAATTGCCATCAAATATAATCATAATTTCTGTCTATTCAATCTTTCTGTAAGAAGAATTAATTCAATGTAATTTTATGACAAAGTCTGACTCCTTAAATTCAATTATTTCAGAATAACTATGCTATTTTGAATTTATTCTTCCTTTCTGGGAAATTCAGCTCAAAATTTCTTGGTAATTATAAAGCTTACAATTACTTTTATCTTTTCCATTTTTTGATTTGAATATGTTTGAGTACAATAACATTTAAAACTTATATAATATACTTTAATGAATTACAAATAAAAGTCTTCCAGACAGACAATAAAACATTTCAATTTCAATTTTGCAGGCCATAAGGCATTATATATCTGTCTTTTACTTTCTTTTGTGTTCCTCTAGATCAAAATAGTTAATACTTGTTTGCTTTCTCCTGGGAAAATCAACAATATACCTGGGCTCTTATTATCCCAAGAAATTACTAAAGCAATCTCTTATTATTCAAAAGTCCTTAACCATTCCTCAAGAATCTTAAATTTCCCTGTGATTCTACTTTTATGCTATGTCTAAATGACCCTATATTGCTTTCTAAAGAGAGGAGACATCTAAGGTTGACCCTGTTCATTTACAAACATTTTTAGTCAAAAAGGGTGTATGTTTGCCAAAGAAAAGTAACAATTCTGTCAAAGTAAAGTGTGTTACCTAGGACATGATTTATCCAGAAGAGTTAGATCTCTTATTCCTGACATACTACAAACCAATTCAAACTTTTCCAGGACTGCCTGTAATTAAAAGTAATTCAGAGAATTTCAGGGTTTCCCTGGCTACAGCAAGCTATAGCTTCTCAACTTTTCTGAAATCATTACACCACTATATGGTTTAACTTGAGTTATGTCTATAATCTAATAACTTTCCTTGAAGCCTAAATATTAACACAGTCCTTTATGTTTTAAAAATAGCTCATCAATAGCCTCCCACTCTGGCATAGCTAATTACCATAAACCTTTCTACCATAATATACTTAATAGGTCTGGACAACCCCTTAAATTTCTACTTAATTAGATGGGAATTATCACATACCAGTTGCATACTACAGATTCTCTTTTAGGCAGTGGCAAAAGACTACACACCTTAGATAAGGGAAATAGGCACAACAGCTAAACTTATAGAGGACTGTCATTTGGGTTTGGGGTTTCCTTTACATATGATAGTCTTCATTCTGTAAAATCTTTTTCATTCACTGAAAATACACAACTTTCTTTGTAAGTAGGCCCACATCCTCTCAAATCCTATTACTTTCTTTTTCACACATTTTCATTCATTGTTGTAATACTTAACTTTCTGCTACTCTTTTTCCATAACCTAAGGAAAAAAGAACAGTGACTCACTAACTTCTATTCATAAGCTATCTCAGAGAGATATATCAGAATCTTCTTTAGAAAAGGTAAATTAGTTTTTGGTTGATGACTCATATCTTAAGATTGAAACAGAAAGATATCAGAAAGATAAATGATATCCAACTCACTCCTAGAAAATGACCAGCAAGGGCTAAAAGCAAAATCTGCTCAAATGATGAGAGTCTTTGCACTCACCAGAACTTGTTAGTTATGTAGAGACAGAAGGATTAACATGAACACTGATATTAGATATGTTTTGGGGTAGTACATGCATTTGGAATGCTTTGGAAACAACACGGAATTCTTCATTTCAGAAACAACTTCAATTAAACATAGTCAATGTGAGAAATGTTTAATTTCTCAAATTCCTAATGATATGGACATTTTAAAGATAGGAACATATGTAGTAAAAAGGGGATACAGAGGAATCTAATAAAATCTCTGGCTAAAAATTATATGATGTACTCAGACTTTGATATCAACTGTTTATCTCAGTTGATGGTATTCTTTTAATGACATGAATATATCATGACTTTTAAAAAGCACTCAGCTTTCCTTTAATAATGGCAAACTTTTTTACACTGAGTTCTATTTGCTGATGTAATATTTTATTCAAAAGCATTATTATAAGATACTATTTACAACCTTTACTTCAGAAGTAAAAACAAATATCTCTTTGGAAGTATTGACTCAACTTGCATGAGTATGTCTGTCCAATGTGTCCACGATCATAAAATGAAGCTCTGTTATTTCCATGATCCACGTTTGATATATATTAACCACTGTTTTTCTATAATTCAAGCAAATCTTGAAGTGTTTTTTGATGTAACAAGGTAAATAATGAATCACTGTGTTTAGAGGAGCAGTTTTTTTGAGGTAAGAATATGGTTCCTGGACTGAGTGGATTGCAGAGGATGCTGAATAGAGGTAGTAAGATAAAGAAGTAAAGAAAGGTCAGAAATACAGAAGACATTCACATGGATACCATCTGTGCAAGAGCTTCAGTGTTCATGAGCTTCTCTTTGTTTGGTACTATGGAACATTTATTATAACTAGAATTTCTACTTTTATTTATCTATGCTATACACATATATTAAACATGGCCCTTGTTTGCCATTTACTTCTTTATTTTTGTTACTTCATCCACTAGCTCAGCCAAACTCAATATATTACACATAAAATTGTTTTAAATATAGCCCACATAAGCTAATGTTTAGTAATTTAGAGCTTCCTGGCTTTGGATACTTTGGGAAAATGCACCAGATACCTTTTAAACATTTAAGCTATAAATAACCCCCAGGTGCTGCTGCCCTTTTTGTTATAACTCAAACTGGGTCCCTTGTCCACCACACAGTCAAGGCCAATATACTGAGACAACAGGGGCTGCAGCGAACAAAGAATTTTACTTCTTAAGGTTCCAGGCGAGGAGATGGGAGTAATATCTCAAATCCGTCTCTCCGAGAACTCTGGAGAAAGGTTTTTAAAGATAGTTTGGCGGGCAAAAGGCTGGAAAATTGGGTCTGCTGATTGGCTAGGGGTGAACTGATAGGGGAAGTAAGAACTGCCTTCTCAGTTGGGAGATTTCCTGGGTGGAGGGCTCTCAAGGCTGTTGGATGCATGTCCACACCTACCCAGAGGTCCAGTTGGCATTAGTGAGTCCACCTCTAGAATGTAGGTTCTGAAATGACCAGTCTTAGGGTTTACAACAGCAATGTTACATAAAAAGTCACAAGTTTTAGGATTTACGACAGCAATGCTATTTCTAACCAGTTACAGCAGCAAGGATGTTAGGAAACAATGGCTGGTTAACTTCTGGCTATACTATACTTTTATAAAAATCAGACTTTGTTACTATTTATATATTGTGGCTCTATGTTATTTTAATATGGATGGTTTTATTTGGAGCTCTCTGACCTAGAGACTCCTTATCATGCTACTGAGTGACATCATCTAGACACACAGACCTCCTTGTGGATTCTCCCTCTCCCCTGGAAGTTCATTTGCTCTCTTTTCTTTCTGGCTAGTAGCCCCATACTGGCTGGCCATTCCCTCTGGAGGGTCTCATGCTGTTAGGGACTTCCCAGGATGCAAACCTGTCAAAGCATCCCAAAAATAAAGATCATGGCACTCTACTGCCACCTCTTAGTCATGTATTTTTCTTTGAGCCATCCCTAAATCTCTGAAACTCACTATATTCCATTACAGAAATACCTTCCCAGGATTTGAATTGTATTTCATACTGACTGATGGCTAGTGCTTGATCAAAAATACAGAATGAAGTTATCAGCATGATTCTAAGAAAGAATAACTTCATGTATTTCATATTCTCTGAGTTTCACATTGTTTCTTCTGAGCAAATTATGTCACAGAATCACCAGTGGTTACTGGCAACTACCAAGAGTGCCAGAACACTAGAAACACAAAGGAATAAATAAGAATGAGCTTATATATTTCATATAAAGTATCAATCCCCTGTGAGATTTGTTTCCCTTGTACTCCTTGGATTCTCATTCAAAATATAGCTAGCAACCGAGTTCTGGTATCAGTAAAGACAAAATAACTTATACTAAACTAAGTCTCACAGGGAGCAATTATAACATTGAAATAAACAGTCACCCCTCAATAACAAACAAAACAATACAATTATTCTATGAGAAAGGAAATGCATGAGATTTGATTCTTAAAGTAGGGCATCATTGAATGAAGTCCACATTTATAAGGGCTTTTTTCCTTGATGTCTTGCCTCATTCTATTCCCAGTGAAGGGAGATGAGAACTCATACAGAAAGCTCCAGTCATTCCAGTTGGAAGAAAAACGCAAGGAAATTAGGTATGTCAGATAATCTGAAATTGTGGGAAAAAATTATGGAAAAAAAATCCACAGAGGGAGGCACCAAAATATGATTGTAAATCCTCTTCAACTTCTAATACTGAACATTAAAATTAATGAAATCTTAAAAGAAACTAGAGAAAAAAAGCCTTATTACATACAAAGAATAAAAAACAATAACAGGTGACTTAACAAAACCAATGGAGGGCAGACTATAGAGAAATGTGAATATTAAAGAGACAAGATTTTCAAAAACATTATTTGCATGGTACATATATATTTGTATTATAAAATGTAGAATTTGATATCCAGTGAATATATATTAATAATTTTAAAAAATGTAATGAAATATTCTCTCAAAGAAAGCTGCTGAGAGAATTTGTCTTCAGCAGACCAGCAAAAAGAAATCCTAAAGAAAATCTTTAGATTGAAAATAAATAATAAGAGATAGAAATTCAGGTCTTTAGATAAGAAGATAAAACCCAAGAAATAAATACAGTAATCCTCCTTTAACTATATTTCACTTTCCATGATTTTAGTTACTCTTGGTCAAGTGCAATCTGAAAATATTAGATGGAGATTCCAGAAATAAGCAATTCATAAGTTTTAAATAATGTATTGTTCTGAGTAGCATAAGATCAATAGGCATATTTTCATCCATAGAGCAAATACTAAAAATATTTGAAATGGTAGAGCTAAAAATCCGAAAGAAGAAACACCAAGACAAAAATTGCATAATATATGTATTTAACACAATAGAACAAAGAGGAAGAAAAATAACAAATGAATAAAAAAACAGAAAGGACAAATCAAAAACTAATAGCAAGATGGTAAACATAAAACTATCCCTATTAATAATTATAGGAATTGAAAATAGATTAAATATTATAATTGAACTTCAATTATAATTGATTTGCATTAAATTATAGTTGTATAATTAAATGAAAATCCAGACTGAACTGTATGCTGCCTAAAAAGGATACTGAAAGTATGTTAAAACTTATACCATAATAATAATTATCATAAGAAAGCTGTAGGCTGCAAAACAAGAAATAATACCAGAGATAAAAAGGGACATTCCATATGTCTAAGATTCAATCATCATATTAACAGTTTTAAAAACATATAAAGTAAAAACTGCCAGAAGTGAGGGGAGAATTAGGCAAACCTACAATTTTATGGAAAAGTTTCAATAATTTTCTTTCATTATTTTAAAAACATGAACCAGAAAAATTTTATATCATGCCATGATCTGAATATATGTACTCCCACAAAATTCATATATTGAAGCCTAACTCTCAAAATGATGATGGTGTTAAAAGGGGGAGCCTTAGGAGGTGAGTAGTTCATGAGGGCTCTGCCCCATGAAGGGGATTAGTGCTTCTATAAAAGAGTCCTGAGGGGGCTTCCTTATCCCTGCTGCTGCATGAAGATGTAGCAAGAAGGTGCCACCTGTTAGAAAAAAGACCTCCCCAACCATCGAATCTGCTGGCAACTTGACCATAGAGTTCTCAAGCTCCAGAAATATATTTCTGTGGCTTACCAATTACCCAGCCCTCTGAAGGTATTTTGTGATAGCAGCCCTAACATGCTAAGACACTCCACCTCTCAAATCTCTCCAGTGCTTTACATCTCACACAACATAAAAGCTACACTCTTTATTGTGTCCCCTAAACCCTGTGTAACATCACCTCATCTTCATTACACCTCCCCCTACTTCCATTTCTCCCACAATATTCCAGATACTTGTCCCTCTTGCTGGAAGACAAACACTCACATCACACTCTTCTTTCAGGGATCTGGTATTTTCTCTTTTCTCTCCCTGAATCAACCTTCCACCAGATGTAGGCATGATTGGTGAACTCCTCCACCTCAGATCTTTGTTCAAATCCCCTATGCTTAGTGTGGCTTCCTCTGACCATTAAATTCAAAACATCAGCTACTTCATTCAGCACTCTTCATTCTCCTTTCATCCTGAATTTCACTCAAATTTGATAATCAGCATTAGAAACCCTCTTTATATGTTTTGCTTGTCTACATGTTTATTATTTGTTGACATGCACTGGTATATAAATGCCATGAAAGTTTCACTGATTTCATTCCTACTCATATTCTCAGTGCTTAAAACAGTGTTTGCACATGCCATTGAATGAAAAATGAGTATATAATTGCATAATTTTCTCTAATCCAATGGAGGATCTAATTTCTACATACTCTATAAGAAAATAAAATACTGATGGAAGAATTTATGAGAAATAAATGCAAAAAAGGGGTGATTGAAAAGGAACAATTGGGTCCATAACAATCGTCTCATTATATCCACTGAAAAAAACCGATATCTGGAGAGATTTACCTAATACACAAAAGTTGGTGACAGAACACACCAATCTATATCATATCTACTTCATTGTTGTAGCCATCCCAGAATGTGGGCTCACTGAAGTTTTCTGTTTGTGTGATGTAGAATTTTTTTCCAAAAAGTGATTTAGTTGCCAATGTTTAAACATTAGCATATTTTTCATAAGAGTCTAAATACCAGCTTCTCTTGAAAAATTGGAACATCTAGCAAACAGGATCCATATTTCCATTTGGCAATAATTTCCAGTGCTTAGAGGGAGCATGTGTTCTCAAGTCTGCTTTCCTCTTTTACCATCTCCTTCTGGTACTTGTGGACATCTGATTCTACAACTTCAGATGCATCCTTTATTTTAATATTTCATATATATGTCCATAAGATACTTGATTATGGAAATTATGGCATAATAAATTGAAGAGTAAGTAAATTAGTGTTACTGTAAGGAAATTTGACAACACTAAGATTTAAAACCTCTGCTCCACATATTTTAATAATTAAATATTCACATACCTCTACTTAAATGTACTTTCCATGTTTATATAGCCAAATAAAATGTTCCTAAAAAAGTGACATGGGGAAATAACACATCAGTTATTTATACTTTGTTATTGACTACCTTAATAAATATCATACATTTTATATCATCTGGTAAAGATGAACTTTTTTAATTATGTATCTTGATTGAGAGATCAAAAAATTATAGGTTTGTTTGTTTGTTTTTAATTTGAGATGCTTTGAAGGCAGATAAAGCCAGGTTAAATGCATGGGGATAGTTTTGGTGTCAAAGAGGTGTACATTCTTATATATGGAGTTTCAGGTGAGTTTAAAAAGGGGTATTGGGAGGTGGGAGAGATATATGAGGAGAAAGAAGGGAAGATATTTATGTGAAATTTCACTTAATTAGTTTTGTTGCTTGTCCTTGTTTTACACTGCTAATGTCATACTAATGAATTAATCTTGCCTAGCACAGGCTGCATTCCTACTTCAAGTGCTATAGGTAGAGTTCTAACAAAAAGAATTCATATATTTTCATGAATATCTACGTTCTACCTTGTCTACTGCTTAATTGCTCACAATATCAAAAATATGCACAGTTCGTTTGGCTTTGGGTTCTAAAGTAGACTATTGTATAAAATTTAGAAATAAAATGACAATTAAAGAGAAGCCAAATCTTACCATATTTTCCTCTGCTTTAATGATATTGTGAGTAATACTCTGTGATTGTTTTATTTTCCTTTATTGCCAACACAGTCTTCTACGTGGCCAAATTCATTTCTTGGTGGCATGTTGATGACTGAACATGTAGATGCTTACTAAAATAAATATGTTGATAGAACATATGGGCACAACTTTCTTTCAGCTAATTTAATATTTTTCCTTTAATGTCTGCATAATATTTTGATTTTCTAAACAGTATAACTAGCATTGATAATTATCAATTTTGCAGTATTATGTTTCCCATTCTCAATTCCCCTGCTATTATCTGCCATGTAGGATGATGTTTTCCCACCTTGCATTAAGAAGATTCAATATGACATTCATATTCAGATTACTGCAGCTTAAAGTCTGAAATATTCTCTTTTTATATTCTTCTCTTTGTATCTGTCTTTTCCCAAGAGTAAATAACCAACCTTAGCACATAACAAACTTTTTTTCCAGAGGAAATAGTTATTTCAGCCGAGGTGGTAGGCACATACATCACAATGGCATACTACACTTCACCTGACCAGAGAATGTTACTTTCTGATTTTTAAAATCATTTTGTTCGCATCAGTATAAATCATTATTGTATTACTAAAAATTTGGTTGCATATGATATTCCAAAAATTATGGTGACATGATTTTGGAAAAGATTAATAGGCTTTAATTATGAAGACTCTGTAATTTTTTTCCCATGTCAAATATTTATTGCAAAAATGGACTAGTCATTCTGGGCTTCCTCTAAATTAACATGGGAGAAAATGCACTATGTACTTTTCTAGGAGAGAATGCATTTATACACAATGCCTGGATGAAATGCTAATTCTTACAGCCTATCGTGAATTATCTTTTTATTGCTGCTCTGTTTTGTCCATTATTTTTTATTTTAATAGTTGCATTTAAGCTAAGAAGTTTGCACCAAAACAGATAATAATGGATTTGAAATGCTAAGAACACATTCTTACACTGTTAGACTTTTTGTGGGTCTCCAGCATATGAGTGTTTGAAATACAGAATGTTCTTGCAAGGGATAAACATGGCTCATGTTACATAAGGCCCTTGTTGCCTTTCTTCTCTCACACAGTTCTCTAATTAATTTTAGTTGATAATTGCACAAAATATCTCTCTGATTTCAGAGAGATATTTCTGATTCAATCATAAAATTATGTTTATTGAAAGCATAGGGAATCACATAGCAAATAGCAGATCTGTAATCATTGCAACACCCTCATTGAGATATTAAAGAAAAACTGAAGCATTTTGTAAAACTTACATTTCAGTTTACTCATTTATTAATTTTTTCATTAGCTCATCACACAAGTGTTCAGAAAAGAGGTTCTAGAACCACATTGCTTATATTCAAATCCCATATTTGCCATTTATCTGCCATTTAACTTGGGCAAATTAAATTCTTTATAGGAGATGGAACTTCTAAATCAAGTCTTTTGTTAAAGACTTTCAAATATGTTGTGAGAAAGTACTTCTAATATGTGCAAATAATCACCATTTAGTGAATATTTGTCATCATTAGTAGTTTTATTATATATTCAGGTACAATGGATACAAAAATGAAATGACAAAATAATTGGTGTCAAGTAGAACCCAATAGAGACACAAATCATGGCGTTAGGATTTAGAGGGTCAAAATAGAATCAATCTTGATACATTATGATGTATATCGATAGGTATAGATAACATAGATTAATAAGATAAATACCAATGATTTTACACTTTACCTTTGAAAAACATGGGTTTGAACTGCAAGGGTCCACTCATATGAGGATTTTCTTCCCCCTCCACCATCCCTGAGAAGATAAGACCAACACTTCTTCCTCCTCCTCCTCAGGCTATTCAACGTGAAAATAACAAAGGATGAGAGCTTATGATGATCCACTTCCACTAAATGGATAGTAAATATTTTTTCTCTGTCTTATGGTTTTCTTAGTAACATTTTCTTTTCTCTAGCTTACTTTGTTGTAAGAATACAGCATATAATATACATAACATAAAATACACATTAATGGACTATGTCATCAGTAAGGCTTCTGGTCAACAGCAGGCTATGAGTAGTTAAGTTTTTAGGCAGTCGAAGATCCATACATGGATTTTCAACTGTGTGTGTGGGGGAGTTGACACCCCTAAGCCCCGTGTTGTTCAAGGGTAAACTTTATATTTATATATATACATACATATGTATGTATATATGGATGTCACATTCAGGAAGTTGGAAAGTAAAGAATAAATTCACTTTATTGTGAGGGTCTGGGAAGATTTCAGATGAAGATTGAACATTTGGAAGTCATTAGGTGAAAAAGTAGTGAAGGATATTCCAGGCATAAGGAACAGAATATGTAAAGCCTCATGAGGTAGCAGAGTAGAATCAAGGATGAGCTGAAGAGCCTGATGCTTGTGGAGTTGTAGCCTATCAACCACTATGAACATTGATTTTAAAAAATAGTCACCTAAAATAAATAATAAAAAAAATACCAATGTACAAATTCTCGTTTATACTAGATGTGATAAACGTTATTTTAAATTAATTTATTTCATTTATATGAGCTAGGTAGATAAAGTTAGTATGTGATTAAGGCTGAGAGTAAAACAATAAGAAACAGTAGAGATTATTATTAAAACATATTTTAAAATCTCTAAAAACTATTTATGTATGTGCCTAAGACAAATTAGTCCTACACAAATATGGGGTGGGCTTTAATCTCCACTATCTAATCTACTAAAAATAGTCACTAAATTAATTCAACATATTGAAATGACTTTTTCATAAAGCATTTACTTATACTGTATGCATAAACTCCACTTATTAGACAGGTGACTACTCAAGGTCCCTTTATTTACATCCATTTCCCTAATTGAAAAAAATATGTAGCCTCCCATTTTCCCATATGGTGTTATTTTTGACAGTTTTTGAATAAGAATCCATAAATGTAAATATAATCATTCTTTTCAAATTATATTATAAATTCTTTTCATAGCAATTTTTTTCTTGCTGGCTTTTAGCTAAATAACATTTCAAACAATAGGAATAAGAAACCAATACAAATTACAGCAATTAATTTTAAACAAAATAAAGTGAAATGTAAAATATAAAATGAATATATAAAAATGATATTTTTTGGAAATATATGAGATTTCAACTGTGTTCTCATTACCTTTTTGTAATATTAGAATAAGTTGTTCCCTACCTTTATGATTTGAGGCAAAGATTGTGTGTTGTAATACTTTATATAGAGTAAGGTGTAAGCTTACAGATACCACACATTGAAAGAAAGTAATTTTTGCCAACTTATTTATGTTATTACCTTCTAGAGGGAAACAATGGACCAAATATTTCCTAAGTTTTCTATCATATCAAGAAACTGTTACGCTTTTATTTTTGCTATCCATTTCAAAGGTACAATGTATAATCTACAAGCATTCTTATCTGGAAAAGTAAGGGGAAGACAATAACATTCATTAATGGAGTTAGATAAAAATAAGGAAAACAATGCTTTCAAAACAGTGCGTTTAATGTCTTATAAGAGACAATGGATAATGTTTATTTATTTCTATTTTGCTAATGAATTTTTAATTAGCTATTATTTCAGTATGCTGCCCAAAATGAATAGTTTCCCTGAGATATATTCTCTGGGATGATCAAGTCACAAATTTCCAAGTACTTTATAGTAATAGCCCTGGCCATTTGTTCTCCCTATATCAGAATCAAACTCTGGGGGTAAAAAGTAAAATAATTTTATTTTTATGGATGTCTTAATAAAATTGCATGTTATTAACAATACGGTACTTCTTTTTAAATCCTCTAATAATGAAAAGGAACCCTGAAGTAGCAAATACTATCTTTGATTCAATTTTTAGGCAAATCTGTATACTATCTGTAAATTGCAAACTTAAATAATAGTAATTTACAAATAAGATATTTATTTATGAATACTATTATTGTCAATGAATCTTAATATGGTAAAGTTGTACTTGGATGAATAGTTTTTTATTAAAGGATTTATCAAAGGTTTATAAGCTATAAAAACATTAAATGTAGGTAATTTTATTAATTTTAATTACTATAATTTTAAGCAATACTGGTACCACCTGTGCTGCTATTACTATTTATATTTGTGTATGTTCTAGTTGTTTCCAAATGTTTAAAATAATTATGTTACAAATTACTAATTTGGGGTTTCAATTATTAATTAAATTAGGTCAAACAAGTGTAGCACTGTTCTTTAGAACAACTCACTTCAGGAACAACATCAGAACACTTGAGGTTATATGTTCCAAATATATTATTATTATTTTCACTGCTAATATATTGCTGGAAGAAAATATTATTTATTAATTTACCAAAGGTTTTTGTATTATAGGAAAAAGGTGTAATGGAAAATTATTGATATATATGTAGAATTCTAAAGAAACAATTTCAGTTTACCCTGAAAAATTGGGGTAAGATAAATAAATACAAACTCAAAGCAATATCCCTAATTTTGGGAAGCATTCATAGAACAAATGCAATGTTTATTATACACTATGACCTAAATTATCAATTAATATTTACTATGTTCTAAGCACTGAACTAAATAAACAAATACATTGGTTATTTAATTTTATTTTTATTACACCGTAAGAGATAGGTAATTTTTCCATTTTCCACGTGGAGAAACTGAGGCATTCTCAAGATCACAAACCTGTTAGAATTGGATCTAGTATTGAAACTTGGCAGTTTGTTTTTAGAGCCCATAGTTTTATCCACTGTCATACCATCAAATAATGACTCTTTCTGCTCATATGGCAAACACTTGTTCAGTGAAAGTGAAATTGTTCCTCTATTGTTCCCTTTGGATTGTGTGTATAAAATTGTATTTTTTTTCTGCTAGTCATTTGGCAAATGCCTCATTCAGACATCACATTTTAAAAGAGTTGTCTTTTATGAATATCAGGTAAATTTCATATGGGGACTATACCAAATCATATATATATGCAGCATATTATCCACATTGCTTATGTGTGTGTGTGTGTGTGTGTGTATTATGTGCATATATGCATATAACCTTTTTGTTGTTTATTTTTGAACTATCACTACTGTTTGCCAGCATTTCAAATACCCTTAAGCTTCTCTGAAGGCAGGTTAAGGATGAGAAACGAATATTATAACAAGTATAAAATTGTGAACTTCAGGATTTATGTTCTTTGTTTCTTTTTGTAGAAAGTACTTGTCTACTCATTACATAGTAAATGCCTAGCAGTGTCTGTATGCTATGGTCAAAAAGGCAGATACATTGGGGAAATTTTTATTTGCATAAGTAAGCATTTTATTTTGCCCTTATTTTTCAAATTAAAATTTTAACAAGTTAAAAATTTTTTAAAGTCAATGGAAAAAAAATAAGTAGAGTTTATTTCTAGAGCCTAATGAACTAAATTCAGCTTGGTGCTTGGAACATTAAAGATGGTATGAGAAAAATTGATAAGATGACTATGTTTTAAAAGTTGAGACATTACAGGACCAGTCCAGATAGAGCATCAGCAGTGGGTTAACAGAAAAAAAATAGTCCAGATGCACAAAAGAGATTCTAATAATGAAGTGAAAAGTGGCAAATGAAGTTCAGTACCAGAAAATTCTGCTAAGAGTCTGGGGCTAAAAGTAACAGACAAAGTAATTAGGACACTATAATAAATTTTGCTGAATAGCATGTCTTTGTCTTGTAGAGTCATTTAAGGCACCCTGAGTAATGGCTAAGAGACATCTTAAAGGCCATAAGTGACCCTTGTAAGAAAGACTGATAGAGGAGGAGCACACTGCAATATCTATGTGCACTTGCTGCTAGAAGCATGTAACAATGATCAGAGACTAAGTTTTTTCAACTGCATCAGATAGTAAAATACCTGTTTGGGCTTATCTATTGTTAATTCATCAATTTTATTAAAATAATGGTTAATTTCAATTTTGACTGGAGAAATATGTTACATTCAAGTGTGTTGATTACATGAGGGCTATAATCTAGTTACATATTGATGTAACTTTATTACTTATGTGCCCAGATCAATACACTGAAAATATGTCCTAATAATTTTACATCCAAAAACAAAACAAACAAAAATACAACGTCTGCAGCAACAAAATTCCTTGAGTTTGGTAGAACCTGACAAAGTTAAATTTATTTTCACTTGTGGAGGTCCCCTGGCAGAAAACAAGCTAATAAACTAATAGACAGTCAATACTGTGTGTTCATTTACAATGCTATGTGTTCATTTGCAGGTATATATTTTCATATACACTAAAAATATTCCTTCTGTTGTGAATATGTATTCATAAGTACACAAAACTTCTTAACTCCCCAAATCCCTATTTTACAGTAAATAAACAGTAAAACAGAAATGGGCTTTACAGATGGGACCAGTGGCTCAGGCCTCTAATCCCAGCTCCTTGGGAGGCTGAGAAGGGAGGTTCACTTGAGCTCAAGAGATAGAGGCTACAGTGAACTATGATTGTGCCACATTACAACAACCTGGGAAATAGAGTGAGACCCTGTCTCTAAAAAGAAAAGAAGAAGAAGAAGAAGAAGAAGAAGAAGAAGAAGAAGAAGAAGAAGAAGAAGAAGGAGAAGGAGAAGGAGAAGGAGAAGGAGAAGG
>VSMD01124416.1:0-11130 GCA_008750895.1 Mirza zaza
GCTTTAACTATATCCCAGAGGTTTAGATAACCTGTCTCTCCATTGTCATTTTGTTCATAGAGTTTTTTTATTTCCATCTTGATTTCTTCATTTATGAAGTAATCATTTAGTAGGAGGTTGTTTAATTTCCTCGCTTTTGTGTAGAAATGTGAGTTGCTGTTAGGGTTGATTCCTACTTTTATTCCATTGTGATCTGAGAAGATACATGGTATGATTTCTATTTTTTTTAACTTCTTGAGATTTACTTTGTGTCCTGGGATATGGTCAATCTTAGAGAATGTCCGGTGAGCTAATGAGAAGAACGTATATTCAGTGGATTTTGGGTGGAATGTTCTGTAAATGTCAGTCAGACCCAATTGTTCTAGAGTTTTGTTTAAGTCCATTATTTCTTTATTAATTTTCTGTTTGGAGGATCTGTGTTGTGCCGTTAGTGGGGTGTTGAAATCTCCAGTGATTATGGAGTTGCTCTTAATCCATTTGCTTAGATCCAGTAAGGTTTGCTTTATGAATCTGGGTGCACGTAAGTTAGGTCCATATATATTTAAAATTGTTATCTGTTCTTGTTGAACTGTGCCCTTCACCATTATATAATGACCCTCTTTTTCTTTCACTGCTTTTGTTGGTTTAAAAACTAAATCGTCTGAAATTAGAACTGCCACGCCAGCCTTCTTTTGTCTTCCACTTTCTTGGAATACTGATCTCCACCCTTTTACTTTTAGTCTATGTGCATCCTTGCAGGTTAGATGTGTTACCTAAAGACAGCATATACTTGGCCTATATTTTATTATCCATTCAGCCAGCCTATGTCTCTTGAGTGGAGAGTTTAAGCCATTCACATTTATTGAGAGAACTGATAGGTAAGGTAGATTACTGTTCATTCTGTTGGGTTGGATGTTGTTGGTTTGATTTCTCTCTTGAGCCTTTGTAATATCTGGCCTTTAATCTTTGGGTTTTGGTTGTTTTTATATTCATGAGTTTTTATTATGGTGTTCCATGTGTAACACTGTTGTGAGTACTTCTTGTAGGGCTGGTCTTGGTGAATTTTCTGAGACTTTTCTTATCTGAGAATGTCTTAATTTCTCCTTCATATATGAAGCTTAGTTTTGTAGGGTACAAGATTCTAGGCTGGGCGTTATTTTGTTTTAAAAGAGTGAGAGTGGGTCCCCATTCCCTGCTTGCTTGTATTGTTTCAGTTAAGAAATCTGGAGTTATTCGGATCAGTTTTCCTTTGTATGTAACTTCCTTCCTGCGCCTAACAGCTTGTAGGAGGGGCTCTTTTGTTGATATTTTGGTCAGTTTGATGACTACATGACGTGATGTTTTCCTGTTTGCATTGTATCTCTCAAGAGTCCTTTTGGCCTCTAGTATTTCCAATTCTAGGTTACTGGTTAGACCTGGGAAGTTTTCCTCAATTATTTCTTCAAAAAGCTTATTTAACCCTTGGGTTTTTTATCCTCCTTCTCAGGAATCCAGTGGACCTGCAGGTTATTTTTCTTCGTATAATCCCACAATTCTTGTAAGCTTTGCTCATGTCTCTTATTTTTCTGCTCTAACTCTGTGATTAACTTATTTGATTTGAATGAGTGGTCTTCCAGCTCTGAGATTCTTTCTTGTGTTTGGTCCACCCTATTTTTGAGGCTTTCCACTGTGTTTTGAATTTCCCTGAATAAATTCTTTATATTGAGGATATCTGATTGATTTTTCTTCAAGAGGTCGATGTCCTTAGTGAATCTTTGTTCTAATTCTTGTATCTTCTTTGTAGTTTCTTTGTGTTGGTTATCCATTTTTTCTTGCATTTCATTGACCTTTTTTACAATCCAATTTTGGAATTATTCTTCTGTCATTTTAGTATTTTGGGTTTGTTCAGACTCCATTTCTTGAGAGGTGGTGTATCTCCTAGGGGGAGTATTTTTGGCTTGATTTTTAGAATTGTGTTGGGCCCTCCCCATCTGGGTTAATTGCTAGAGCTGAGTTGTCTACTTTTTGTAGTTTCTTAATCAGCCACTTATGGGAGCTCTTCCACCACACTTGGAAGGTTCCCCTGACAGGTGTAGCTTTTGGGGAAAGTAGGTTTTTTTGTCTCGCCTGGTCTCCAGGGGTGGCGCCTACCACTTTTGGCAAGAGAGATTCCGGCTGAGTGGAGGTGGTATCTCCCAGTCTGCCCTGTGTGTGCAGGGTACATGCCCTGCACCGCAGGGGCTGTAACTCTCCTTGGCTGTTAGACTTCTCAGTAGATCCTTGATGGAGCCAGGCCTGATGAGATGATCGCAGATTGTGTAGGGGCGGGATTTGCCAGGAGAGACTCTAGGCTGGGCGAGGGCGGGGGACTTGCCCACTGATGGCTGGGCTGTGGACCCCCTCCATGGCGATGGCTAGCCCACTCGCAGGGCACCAGTACTGGGGGCGACTGATTAGGGTGCAGCCGGTGCCAGGTTGAGAGCCTGGGTCAGTAGGATGCCCCGCAGGTTCCTCCATGCTGCCTGCCCGCCCACATGTTCAGTGGGAGCCCACGCTTTTACTGACCTACCCTGTGCGGTTGTATTGGCCCGGGGCAGTTCCAACTTAGAGCTCCTGCTTAGTCTCCCTGATTACCAGAGGCGAGACCTCTAACCGCCTCCCCATTCCGCACAGATCAGTTTCCTCCCGTCTTGGAGCTGTCCTAGCACGGGGCTCAGGGGCGACCACGCTGCCACCTCTCACCGTCAACCGCACCCTCCATCACCCTCTTCTCCTGCTGTGATTTCGCACCAGTTTCAGACAGGTTTCTGGCTGGGTGTGGAGGTCAGTGGGGAAGCAAGGAGTTCTCCTGTGGGTCTGATCCCACTTCACCACCTGGGGGGGGGGCGGCAGCGGCATTCTCCCACGCGCCCTATTTTTGCTTCGCACTCTCCAGAGACCGCGATATTATTTCCCGATCACCTTGTTTATCCTTTTGTGCGAGTTCCACGTTGCTCCTCTGTGGATTCTCGGTGCTGTCCTTGTAGTTGGGAGATCCACTTGCGCATAGGAGACCAAGATCTGTGTCTCCTTCTCTGGGAGCAGGAATCCGGAGAGTTATCTCTACTCTGCCATTTTTTTTCGGGTTAGCAATTTCTAAACCACTTTATGTATGCATAAGAATTTAACAAATAAGTAAACATATTATAGGTAATGAGAGCTAGGTTTCTTACTGTTGGAGAAAGAAGCTTCAAATAAGGAAAGGGGAAGGCTAAAATGAATCGTGTGGTGTATGATTGAAATCAGAAGTATCAGTATAAACTCAATTTTTTAAAATATCTCTATACAGATAGATCCAGATGTGTATATTGCAGATTAAAGTACATACTTACAGTTCCTATTATCTCATTCTGTGAATTGATTGGGTAGTTCTTGTGATTTGGTATCAGCTGGGGTGCTGCTATAGTAGCAGTTATTGGGGGGCTCAGCTGGGCTAGAACATCCAAAATGGCTCGCGCACAGTGGGCAGAGGATGCTGTCTGTCAGGTGGGACTGTCATTCAGAATGCTGCCTATGTGTGGTCTCTACTGGTGGCTTGGGGTTCTCATGACATGACAGCTGGATTTTAAAAGTGACTGTCCCAAGAAACCCAGATGGAAGCTGCAAATCCTCTTGTGACTGAGTCTCAAAAGTTGTGCTGTGTCCTTTCCACCTCATTTTATTGGTCAAAAAACAAGTCTCAGAGTCAAATTCAAAGGGAGTAGATTAAACAAGGGCCTGAACACCAGCAGGTGTGGTTTACTTGGGGGAAGGCGGATGTGTTTGGAAACTAGCTGTCATACTGGTTAATAAATGTATTATTTTTTGCTCTTACATGTTTGGTTTATTTATTTATATTATCTCTTTGAGGATAAGTACAATACCTTATATTTCTTTATGTTCTCCTCAGTGTCTTACACAGTGCTTTATGCATACTATTTAGTAAATTGCCCAGTAAATGTCTTGTTGCCTTAGAATTTCAGAAATGCTAAAAGCCTAGGCTGGCAAGAACTAGAAGAGGGCATGAAAGCACACAATGATTGGATTTGGATATTGGGCTGGGCCTAGTGGTGAACTCGTTTCAGAAAGAGGCATGTTACCCACATGGAGTTAAGGGTTAGGTGAGGAAGCTGCATCCTCATGCTCATATGGGTGCTTTAGGACCCCTTTCTTCTCATAGATACTTGGCTTATAAAAACAGGCTATTTTCATATAGCATTTATTAGTGGGGAAACAATTTCCTTTATTTTACTGGACTTGGCTCGCAACTCACCCAGGGTCTTTGTGGGGTTGAACCTGTAGTCTAGTGTTAGTTTCAACACTAGCTTGGTGGGTCTAGATCAGGCAAAAAATTATACACATTATATGTAGTAACTTGAGTTTTAAAATTTGCAATTTAAATGTCTATTACAGGAATTATTATCTAAATCCTAATAACTCTGACATAAAATTGTGCAACTAACCAAGAGCAGATTTACTTGAGTGCTATCTTTAGGGAATTAAAACAGGATTTTCCAAAACATTTTATGCTACAGAGAGCTTTCAGTGGAAATGTATAGCATGTCTGTATATTTCTGGTTTCACACTTGGACTTGTTGATAATGTAGGGAAGGGGTGGTGCTGATAGATATTTGTGCTCTTTAGGATACTTTTTTCAAATCTTACATTGTATTTATTCTTAAAATAATTTGTTTATTGTTAAAGTTGTAAAATTCATTCTTTTTAGACTTAAAAAAGACTTAATGGCTTTCTTTTCTCCATTTAACCATCTTTTATATCCCAAATTAGTTTGAAGTGTTTCCTTTCTGAGAAAATGCGAGAAATAATGACTTTGTCAAATATCTTCTCTATGTTGACTAATCAAATATCTAATAATCTAATAAATATTCTCTTTTTCATACTAGGCTTCATTCCAGCGCTCCAACAGTCACGACAAAGTAAGGAGAATAGTTGCAGAGGAAGGTCGTACAGCAAGAAACCTAATAGCTTGGAGTGTTCCACTAGAAAGCAAAGATGATGATGGTATGTATTAAAAAAATTAGTTTAATATTCTGTTGTAAATTAGAAGGATATATTTAGTCCTATATATTAATAGTAGACAGACTGAAAACTGTTTATAATTAGAAGACTTGGGCAAATTAGTATGTATTAAATAAATAATTTTTATTTCTTTTATATACAAATGGTTTTATAAAAGTTTTGCTATTTCAGATAATGAAATTGGGTTTGTTATGTTATTATCACTGGCACATTCATTTTTTTTTTTTAGTTATAAGAGATTTAGATATTTTTCTTTTAATTCTTGTAAAAGTAAAAAAATAGGTTTTAAAAATTTGTGGTATTTGCTAAGATTAGGTACAATTTATTTATTTATTTATTTTGAGACAGAGTCTCGCTTTGTTGCCCAGGCTAGAGTGAGTGCTGTGGCGTCAGCCTAGCTCACAGCAACCTCAAACTCCTGGGCTCAAGCAATCCTGCTGCCTCAGCCTCACGAGTAGCTGGGACTACAGGCATGCGCCATCATGCCCGGCTAATTTTTTCTATATATATTAGTTGGCCAATTAATTTCTTTCTATTTATAGTAGAGATGGGGTCTCGCTCTTGCTCAGGCTGGTCTCGAACTCCTGAGCTCAAAGGATCCGCCCACCTCGGCCTCCCAGAGAGCTAGGATTACAGGCTTGAGCCACCGCGCCCGGCCTAGGTACAATTTAATGTAATGTTTCAGAAAATAAAAGATACTTCTTTAGTTCTCATTATTTGAACTAGGAAAAAAAATATCTTCTCTCTTAAGTCCTCTTCCTTTAATGACTAAGGGCAGTATGAGGTCATTGTTCCTGGGGATACAGAAGATTGGATATGAATACAGAAAACAGGAGGTTGGAGTGTGCTAACTGAGACCTCACTTTGAAATTTTCTGAGGGTTGAGGGGTATGCCTCACAATTGGGTTTGTCTGATGTCTTTTTATGGTTAGATTCAAGTATGTGTTTTTGGTAGGAATTCTATAGAAACGATGTTGTGTCCTTTTCAGTGTATCAGAGGTGGCTCATGATATCTATTTATCTCATTATTAGTGATGTTAACTTTAATCATTTGGTCAAGGTGGTGTCTGCCAAGTTTCTCCACTTTAAAGTAACTAATATTTTTCTCTGTAATTAATGAGTAATTTGTCTTAAGATAGTTTGAGGCTATATAGATAATGTTTCTGTTGAAACAGTCCACCCACAACTTTTAGCTTCCATTGATAATTCTTGGTTTACTATTACTCTAGTGGTTACAAAATGGTGATTTGCTAACTCTGTCATTCCTTCCATATTTGTTAATTGGCCTTTTAATATAGTAAAGAGCCTTCCTTTCTCCCTTTTATGTATATATATATATTTATAAATTTAAATTTATGTGGACTCATGGTTTCTTATGGTATTTAAGGGATTATAATCCATTACTATATTTTTATGCTTAAGTTGTTCTCGATTTGTCTAAATGGGAGACCCTTTAAGTTGGCTCCTGTTTCCTTTGGACATATTCTTATCTTTCTTTGAGAACATCCTCATACAACAAGATGTTTCAAGCTAAACAAGAATTAACTCATGTTTTATTTTTTAAAAATTTATTTTATTTTTACATTTAATTTTATTTAAAATTTTGTTTTTTAATCTTTATTTTATATTTTTTACAGTTAGATCTCTGATCCATTTGTAATTTATTCTTACATATAGTATGCAGAATGGATCTAATTTTATCTTTTTCCTTACAGCTAACAAGTTGTCCCAGCATCACTACTGTAAAGTCTGTCTTTGCCTCAGTTATTTGAGGTTCCACCTTTTCTGTAGATTAAATTTCCATATTGGCTTATATTCTATTCCACTAGCTTGTTTATCTAATTCATGTGTGAGTACCACACTATTTTAATTTTGGAGACATTTTAGTATTTTAAAATATCTGCTTGAATGAATCCTCCCTGTAGCTTTTTTTCTTAGTCTTCGTAGTTATTTTTAGAGAGGAGTTATTTTGAATCACAAAAATCTAACAAATAGAGGGAGAAATTGAATTTATCTTTTGAAATTCAGCTGTTTACTATTTATTTCTTTTATAAAAATACATATCAACATTATTTACTACAAAAGTAAAAACATAAAACATAAAAATGTTTTATGGCTACTGTGAATTATAAATACTTCTATACAAAATTTTATTTTCCCATTTTCCACGAGTTATTCAGAACACAAAATAGTCCAAAGGTGTTTTTATTAACATTACTTCTATTCAAAAAACATAAAAAGAAAGAAAATACAATAAATCACATGTCTATACATAACCTGATTTTTCATAGAGGTACATAAATAATTGACCAGAACAATTTTAAAGCTTTATATGTGCTTATTGCAAAATAATAAAACTATAAGTACAGAGAACTAGCACTTTCTGAATATCTATAATAATAATGACAAAAGAAGAAAGTTAACATTTATGAGTTTTGATAAGGATTGTTTTATACTGTTAAAATTTTGCCATTAGTGTGTTTACTTTTTTTAACAGTAGCTTGTTCTTGTTTTATGGCTACAATATATACTCAGATGTTTCTGAGGATAATAATTCCATTTTTAAAAAGTTCTCTTCTTTGTATTATTTCTGTTTCTAAGCTGGTTTTTCTGCTGAATATTCTAAAAAAACCTTCTGGTACATTGGTGCTAGTGCTTGTTCCAAACTGTTTTTCCTGCTGAATATTCCAAGAAACCTGCTGGTACCATTGTTCCATATGATAAAGGGATGAATGAAGGGCTATGTAGGTTATTGTAGAGTTCTCTGCCTTTATCCCTGGTAGAGCAGTGAGGGAGTCCCACTTATGTCAGATAAGTTGTTGGCAGTTATGTATGTATTATGGCTCACTTCACTTATACTGCTTCAGGGGACCTAGTCTCTAAATTATTTTGTAAAAAGGAAAAATATTCTTTTATACATTATAGAATTTTATTCTTCTTTTGAATTACTGTCAAGAATAGAGTATTTACAAAACAGTGGTTGATCTGTCTTATAAAAAAGAACAAGTGAGTAAAATCTGTCTGACTGCAAAAATATGAAGAACTGAAAACCTCCCTTTTCAAAACGAAACTCTGTATTTCATAAATCAGATAAACTAATTAAAATATTGGGGTTTCATATGGTAAAAATAGTCTTATTTTTATTGTTGAAATAAAATTCAAATTCAGAGATGTTTTTCCAAACTTGTAGATAAGTTGAGGAGTACCAGTAACTGGACCTTGTTTTTAAATTGTTGAAGTGTCTGACTTCTTTAAGAAGTTGACTTATTCCTGTTCTGAGACAGCCATTCAATAAAAGCAGCAGTCTCTGGGACTTTGGAAATTTGCTTTTTTCCACATCAGTTCATATTGACTGTGAATAGACTGTACCGTTCTGTGTTCTCTGGAAAGAGGTTATGTGTTAGAATGCCTGAATGACTTGTATAGTTAAGTTTTATATTATCTAATTGCCTATAGTTCTATTTTATATTATCTGTCATTCTGTTTATGTACCTATTTATTTATTTTTGGTTGTCTTGAAGGAAAACCGAAATGTCAAACTGGTGGAAAACCTAAAAGGACAGTTCAAGGCACTCATAAAACTACTAAACAGGTACAACATATATGACTTTTTATTTCCTTTTAGTTCCTGAATATATTATAAATTATGAAAGTCTAAATTTTCAGTATTTTAATATTGTATATTTTATCTAAATGTAAAAATTTAATGTAGCATTTTATATTTAACAAATTTGTATATAGTAATCATTGTGTGCCTAGCTTGTACTGAATACTTTACAAATGTTAATTTATTTGGTTCTCCTAACAAACCTTTGATAATAGGCATTATTGATATTCTCACTTATGAAAATGAAGTTTTATTATAAAAAGAAGCTGAGGCAGAGAGAAGTTACATAACTTACTAGTAAATGACACAGCCAGGATTTGAACCCAGGCTGTCAGTTTCCACATTTTATGCTCTTAACCCCTCTGCTACCTATTATTGTGAGTTTCTTTATGATTTTCTTCCTTGGTGTTAATGAGGCCTTTAGTTTGTAGGATAAAGATATATTGACTCTAAAAAAATTTCAAATTGCTCTCCTAAATTTTGGAGAACACATGTCTACCTTATTATTATTATTATTATTTTTTAAATTAATTTTTAAAAACTTTTGTAGAGACAGTCTCGCTGTGTTGCCCAAGCTAGTTTTAAACTCTTGGCCCCCCCAAAGTGCTGGGATTATAGGCATCAGCCATTGTGTCCCGCTCACCTTAATTTTTGAAAGTGTTTAGCATAATTATAGTTAGCTTTTTAATCTGTAGCTATTTTCTCTGAAATTTTCATGTTATTTTAGTTTGATATTGTTAAATATACTAGTATGTGCTATATAAACCAAAATCTTCATATGAGGAAAACATGGACTTCTAATCAAGGTACCATCGTCAGTTCACAAAAAATCCTCCCTCCCCAAACACAGAGGCATCAATAATGAAATATTTTTTATAAAACAAAAAATATAAAGGATATTTTGAAAAGTAAGATAAACTTATCTGTGGATCAGAAAGAAAGCAAACATATATATTGACAGGTAAGTGGGAATTGGGGACACAAACTAAATGGACAGAAGCATCTAGAAGATCATTTATAAGGGAGGCTAAAATGCCCTTTTTGTGGTGGGGAAACAGATCCAGACTTACAGTGTGAAACCTTAGGCTCCTGCAGGACTCTGTACTAGGAGACAATAAAAGCTACAACCTACATGGGTTTGTGGCCCATGATAGCTGACATCGGAAGGCAGTTGAGACAGCCACTCAGGTTCAGGACTAGATCTGCCATATTCTTTTTTTTTTCTTTCTTTTTTTGCTTTTATTATTATTTTTAATTAGCACATAATAATTGTATATGTTTATGGGGTATAGTGTGATGTTTTGATATATGTACACAATGTGTACTGATCTCAGGGTAATTAACATATGCATCACTTCACTTCAGACATTGATTACTTTTTTATGTTGGGAACATTCAAAATCTGCTCTTCTAGCTATTTGAAAATATAGAGTAAATTGTTAATTATAGTCCTCCAGTACTAGAGAACACTAAAATTTATTATTCCTGTCTAGCTGTAATTTTGTATCTGTTCAGCAACCTCTCTCATTATCCCCCTCCCTCCTACCGTTTACTGTCTCTAGAAACCACTATTCTACTCTCTACTTCTATGAGATCAACTTTTTAAGCTTCCATATGTGAGTGAAAACATGCAGTATTTATCCTTCTGTGCCTGGCTTCTCTTAGCACAATGTCCTCCAGGCTCATCCATATTGTTGCAAATGACGGGATTTCATTCTTTTTTAATGGCTGAATAGTATTCTGTTGAGTATACACATGAGCATATATACCACATTTTCTCTTTTCTCTTCTCTCTTCTCTTCTCTTCTCTTCTCTTCTCTTCTCTTCTCTTCTCTTCTCTTCTCTTCTCTTCTCTTCTCTTCTCTTCTCTTCTCTTCTCTTCTCTTCTCTTCTCCTTGTCTTGTCCTTGTCTTGTCCTGTCCTGTCCTCTCTTGTCCTGTCTTGTCCTGTCTTGTCCTGTCTTGTCCTGTCCTGTCTTGTCCTGTCTTGTCCTGTCTTGTCCTGTCTTGTCCTGTCTTGTCTTGTCCTGTCTTGTCCTGTCCTGTCCTGTCCTGTCCTGTCCTGTCCTGTCCCGTCCCGTCCCGTCCTGTCCCGTCCCGCTAATTTTTTCTCTATATATTAGTTGGCCAATTAGACAGGGTCTCACTCTTGCTCAGGCTGCTTTCGAACTCCTGACCTCAAGCAATCGCCTGCCTCTGCCTCCCATAGTGTTAAGATTACAGGTGTGAGCCACTGCGCCCGGCCCTATATACCACATTTTCTTTATCCATTCATCTGTTGATGGACACTTATGTGAATTCCGTATCTTGGCTATCAGAATAGAGCTGAAATAAACATGTAAGTTTGGATCTCTCTCCAATATGCTGATTTCCTTTCCTGCGAATAAATAACCAGCAGTGGGATTGCTGGATCAAATGATAGTTCTTTTTTTAGTTTTTTGAGGGACCTCCATATTGTTTTTCATGATGGCTATACTAATTTACACTCCCACCAACAGTGTATGAGGG
>VSMD01124417.1:0-22722 GCA_008750895.1 Mirza zaza
ACTCCTAACCTTGTGCATGTGACTGTTTCCAGAGACTAAGAAACTCACCCCGTTCCAGACAATATTGGAGGCACCGAGAAGGAAATCTTAGGAGCTGCACCCCGAGGAGGGAGCAGCTTAGAGACAGAGGCAGAAGAGTGAGCTCCTTGTACAGAGGCAGATATGTGACTCAGTTTCTCCTCCCTGTGACTTGACTTCCCCATGTGGGCCACCAAATTTTAGGGTGGAGATCTCATAAGGGAGCTCATGGTGCAGGTTGAAGAAAGAATTCTCACATAGAGTTTAGGATAGAAAGAAGTACAATGTTTATTTATTTTCCTGAGGAAAGAAAGAAAGAGAGAGAGAAAGAAAGAAGGAAGGAAGGAAAGAAAGAGAGAAAGAAAAGGAACAAAGGAAGGAAGGAGGGAATGGGCATGACACACAGAGGAAGGAAGTTCTGGGGCAGCTGAGGGAAAGTAGTTTGGAGTTTGATTTTTTATTTTTTGAGACAGAGTCTTGCTTTGTTGCCCAGGCTAGAGTGCGTGCCGTGGCGTCAGCCTAGCTCACAGCAACCTCAATCTCCTGGGCTCAGGCGAGCCTCCTGCCTCAGCCTCCTGAGTAGCTGGGACTACAGGCATGTGCCACCATGTCCGGCTAATTTTTTCTATATATATTAGTTGGCCCATTAATTTCTTTCTATTTTTAGTAGAGACGGGGTCTTCCTTCCTTCCTTCCTTTTCTTTTTTTCTTTCTTTTTCTTTTTTTTTTTTTTTTGCTGTATACTTATCATTTGCTTCTGCATATGACAAAGTCACTTTCCGTGGAGAGAAGAGAAAGACAATTCAGTGTTTCCTCTAGCACATTTCTTCTCGGTTTCTGGTGTCAGGAGCTTCAGGGCAGCTCGTGTCCTACCTTCCTTTGTGTCACCCCTCTATGCCCAGTGAGTCTGCCCAGTGGGTAGGACCTCTGAAGGACCTCTGAAAGCCATTCCTGTGCCAGTGGGCTAACCACGAGCACATACACAATGTAACTGCCATCCACATATCGATGTCCCTCTGAACTCAAGCCAAAAGTATTTTCAACTTAACTTCTTTTTTTTTTTTAATTTTTTATTTCAGGGTATTATGGTCCAACCCACAAAGAATATTACTACCAGGTGAGCACCTTAGTGTCCATCAGTTAGTGCCAATTTGATGGCAAGTACATGTGGTGCTTATTCTTCCATGCTTGTGATACCCCACTTCAGAGGATGGGTTCAAGCTTCTCAGCTGGATTTAAAAAGGCACCATACACAAAGGGAAGTGTGAAGGAAGGGAAGTTAGAGTGGGAGGTGACAGTGGCCACCTTAACTGATTATGGTTGAAATAACTTTTGTTCTCATGATTCAGAAAAATTTATGATCATGTGCAGATGTTGCTAGGGCCTCCCAGGGCCTTGTAAGGGCCCCATGAGGCGTCCTCAAGCTCCAGCTCTATGAGGCTCACAGCAAATCCCCTGCTGTACCTCCCCCGACACCACTCTTGCATTCTGGGCTCCCACCTGGCCAGGGTCCCTAGGCTTGGGCAGAGCCCTTATCTTGGGACTTCCTGCTTATCCTGGGAAGTCTCTGGGCCATTTTTTTTTCTTCGGGGTTGGATCCTCTCTTGCCTGGATGCATGTCTTCTTTCTTGGTTTAGTCTCTTATTTGTTGAAGCATCCTCTCCGGTAGCTTCTTTAATCTGGGAGAGTGGGAGGGGATGAGGTAAGAGAAGTGGCCAAGAGCCAGCTGGTTGGTCTTTTGGGCCAAGGTGAGGATTCTGTTGTTACTTGCTCAGAATCTGCCACTGTGTCAGATACTACCTTCCTCCCCGCTCGGAATCTCCCAAGTTCTTATGGAAAACCTCAGGAAACGCATGTCTGGAAGGCAGCAATGACATTATGGAGTCATTGTGTCTTAGACTTCAGGCTCAAGGAGTTTGAGTTTCCTCTGTATCTTAGACTTAAGGCTAATGCTTCAAATTTACCCTTTTCAACCACGGATTTATATTCTGAGTGGAAAATATAACTTTTAAACTACTATATTAAAAGTAAGTGTTAAGTATTGCTAAATGAAAGAAGCCAATCTGAAGAGGCTACACACTGTATGATTCTGCTATATGACATTCAGGAAAAGGCAAAACTGTAGAGACAGTGAAAAGACCAGTGGTTGCCAGGGAGTCAGGGGGAGAAAGCGAGGGATGGCGCACAGGAGACTTTTACAGCAGTGAAACTATTTTATATGATATGTAAAAGTGGATACATATCATTATACATTTGTCAAAACCCATAGAATGTACAACACAAAGAGGGAACTCTAATGTAAGCTGTGACTTTAGTTAATAATAATAATGTAGCAATATTGGCTTATCAATTGTAACATGTGTACCATACTAATGCAAGATGAGAGGCTGGGCCAGTGGCTCAGCCTATAGTCCTAGCACTCTGGGAGGCGGAGGCCGGAGGGTAAGGAGTTCAAGACCAGTTTGAGCAAGAGTGCGACCCTGTCTCTATAGATAAAAAATAATAATAATAATAATGCAAGATGAAAAAAAGTAAACGAAGTACAAAATGAAAATTACAATAAACAATTTTCTGTTCTTTTGAGTCATTGGGATGACTCACTGTAGGAGGCAGTAGACTTTAGCATGTTCTATGGTTGTAAACAGAACATTTGATATGGCAAAATTGCCTCTGAAAGGTGAACAAATCGTGGGAGCCAATAGCTTCCAATAATAGTGATAATAATGATAAATAAAAATGGAAGTTGACTGTGTGGCGCTTTTATTTTATTTTATTTGTATTTCAATAGATTTAGGGGGTACAGGTTGAATTCCGTTACATTGTATACTTGCACAGTGGTGAAGTCTGAGCTTTCAGTGTACCTGTCACCTGAATAGTGTACATTGTACCCAATAGATAATTTTTCATCCCTCAGACCTTTTAAGTCTCCAGTGTCCATTAGACACTGTGTCTCCTTGGGTAGCGATAAGTTAGCCCCCATTTGTAAGTGAGAACACGTGACACTTATTTTTCTCTTCCTGAGTTACTTCACTTAGGATAATGGCCTCCAGTCTCATCCGAGTTGCTGCAAAAGACATAATTTCATTCTTTCTCATGGCTGAGTAGTACTCCATTATATATATATATCACATTTTCTTCATGTACTCATCAGTTGATGGGCACTTAGGTTGATTCCATATCGTTGTGATTGTGAATTGTGCTGCAATAAACACATGAGTGCAGGCATCTTTTTGATATAATGACTTCTTTTCCTTTGAGTAGGTATCCAGTAGCGGGATTGCAGGATCCAATGGTAGATCTACTTTTAGTTCTTTGAGAAATCCCCATAATTATTTCTACAGAGGTTGTGCTAATTTACATTTCCACCAACAATGTAAAAACATTTCCTTTTCACTGCATCCATACCAACATCTATTATTTTTTGATGTTTTAATAATCGCCACTCCAATTGGAATAAGAAGGTATGTCACTGTGGCATTGTGGTTTTAATTTGCATTTCTCTGATGATTAGTGTTATTGAGCATTTTTTCATGATTATTGGTCATTTGTATATCTTCTTTTGAAAAATGCCTGTTCATGTCATTTGCCCACTTTTTTTTTTTTTTTTTTTTTTTGAGGCAGAGTCTCACTCTGTCATCTGGGTTAAAGTATCATGGCTTCAGAGATCACAGCAAACTCAAAACTCCTGGGCTAAAATGGTCTACCTCAGCCTCCTGAGTAGCTGGGACTACAGGTGCTCACCACAATATCTGGCTAATTTTTTCTACCTTTTGTAGAGACGGGGCCTTGCTTTTGCTTAGGTTGGTCTTGAACTCCTGACCTCAAGTGAACCTCCCACCTCAGCCTCCCAGAGTGCTAAGATTACAAATGTGAGCCACCTCGCCCAGCCATTTGCCCACTTTTTAAGAGAGTTGTTTAGTTTTTTTTCTTGCTGAGTTGTTTGAGTTCCTCTGGATATTAATCCTTTGTTGGATACTTATTTGTGAATATTTTCTCCCATTTTGTAGGTTGGCTATTTATTCTTTTTTTTATAATGCCATATTTTTATTGTACCTTTTCTATGTTTAGATAGGTTTGCATATGCAAAGACTTACCGTTGTGTTACAGTTACCTACAGTATTCAGGACAGTAGCATGTTGTACAAGTTTGTAGCCTAGGAGCAATAGGTTATACCATACAGCCTAGGTGTGTAGTAGGCTATATCATTTAGGTTTGTGTAAGTGCACTCCGATGCTCACACAACAATGAAATCATCTAATCATGCAATTCTCATATGTGTCCTTGTCATTAAGCAACACATGACTAATTGCTTCATATTGTATATGCAAGTCTTTGGTTTTTTGTATTTTTTTTTTTTTTTTTTGAGACAGAGTCTCACTTTATTGCCCAGGCTAGAGTGAGTGCCATGGCGTCAGCCTAGCTCACAGAACCTCAAACTCCTGGGCTCAAGCAATCCTGCTGCCTCAGCCTCCCAAGTAGCTGGGACTACAGGCATGTGCCACCATGCCCGGCTAATTTTTTCTCTATATATTAGTTGGCCAATTAATTTCTTTCTATTTATAGTAGAGATGGGGTCTCGCTCTTGCTCAGGCTGATCTCGAACTCCTGAGCTCTAAACGATCCGCCCACCTCGGCCTCCCAGAGAGCTAGGATTACAGGCTTGAGCCACCGCGCCCGGCCTTGGTTTTTTGTATTTATATATTTTTTATTTCAGAATATCATGGGGGTATAAATGTTTAGGTTACATATATTGCCTTTGCCTCACCCGAGTCAGAGCTACAAGTGTGTCCATCCCCCAGACAGTGTGCACCACACCCAACAGGTGTGAATATACCCATCCCCTCCTCCCCCCCACCATCTGCCTGACACCCAATGAATGTTCCTACCATATGTGCACATAAGTGTTGATCAATTAATACCAATTTGATGGTGCGTACATGCAGTGCTTGTTTTTGTATTCTTGTGATCCTTCACTTAGTAGAATGGGCTTCAGCTTCATCCAGGATAATACAGGACATATTAGATCACCATCGTTTCTTGTGGCTGAGTAGTACTCCATGGTATACATATACCACATTTTATTAATCCACTCATGTATTGATGGGCACTTGGGTCGTTTCCACATCTTTGCAATTGTGAATTGTGCTGCTATAAACATTTGAGTGCAGATGTCTTCTTTTATAGAATGTCCTTTTTCCCTTTGAGTAGATGCCCAATAATGGGATTGCTGAATCGAATGGTAGTTCTACTTTTAGCTCTTTGAGATATCTCCATATTACTCTCCATAAAGGTTGTACTAGTTTGCAGTCCCACCAGCAGTGTATGAGTGCTCTTATCTCTCCACATCCACACCAACATTTGTTGTTTTGGGACTTTTTGATAAAAGCCATTCTCACTGGAGTGAAATCTTATCTCATTGTGGTTTTGATTTGCACTTCCCTGATGATTAGAGATGTTGAGCATTTTTGCATATATTTGTTGGCCATTAGTCTGTCTACTTTTGAAAAGTTTCTGTTCATGTCCTTTGCCCACTTTTTAATGGGGTTGTTTGATTTTTTCTTGCTGATTTTCCTGAGTTCTATATAGATTCTAATTATCAGCCCTTGATCAGATGTGTAGTACACTCTTTTGATTATTTCTTTTGCTGTGCAGAAGCTTCTTAGTTTAATTTAGTCCCGTTTGTCTACTTTTGTTTTTGTGTCTTAGTCATAAATTCTTTGCCTAGGCCAAGGTCCTGAAGAGTTTTTCCTAAGTTTGCTTCTAGAATTTTTATGGTGTCAGGCCTTACATTCAAGTCTTTAATCCATCTAGAGTTAATTTTTATATATGGTGGGAGATGGGAATCCAGTTTCATTCTTCTGCATATGGTAGTATCTAGTTTTCCCTGCACTGTTTATTCAACAGTGTGTCCTTTCCCCAGTGTAGGTTTCTGTTTGCTTTGGGAAAGATTAGTTGGTTGTGGGCATATGGTTTTATTCCTGGATTCTCTATTCTGTTTGATTGATCTATGTGTCTACTTTTATGCCAGTACTATGCTATTTTGGTTACTTTATCCTTGTAGTTTAATTTGAAGTCAGATAATGTGGTGTGTCTAGTTTCATTCTATTTGCTTTAGATTGCTTTGGCTATTTGGTTTCTTTTTTTTTTTTGCTCCATGTGAATTTTAGGATTTTTTCTAATTCTATGAAAAATGATGGTATTTTGATAGAAACTGCATTGAAATTTATTTGGGCAGTATGGTCATTTTAACAATATGAATTCTTCCAATCCATGAGCATGGGATGGTTTTCCATTTGTTTGTGTCATCTATAATTTCTTACATCAGTGACTTATAATTCTCCTTGTAGGGATATTTCAGCTCCTTGGTTAAATATATTCTTAGGTATTTTACTCTTTTTGCAGCTATTGTAAATGGGTTTGAGTTCTTGATTTGGTTCTCAGCTTGGTCATTATTCGTATAGAAATGATATTGATTTTTGTACATTGATTTTATAACCTGAGACTTTCCTGAATTCATTGATCATATCTGTGAGTTTTTTGGAGGAGTCCTTAGGGTTTTCTGGGTATAAGATCATATCATCAGCAAACAGACATAATTTGACTTCTTCTTTTCATATGGTGCTTTTAGAGGCACTGCTACTGCAAGCTATCAAAGAAAAACCTTTATAATTGCCAAAAAGGAGAGATTTTTAAGGTAAAATTCTCCTGTTATAATATAATTAGATTAAAATTACATATGAATAATAGGACAAAATAGCCTACCTATTTGTAATGAAGAAACATTTTCCCATATTACTATGTTTCAAAGCAAAAAATTACTTATAAAATAATGAAATATCATACCAAACCATATGGGAACAGCTAAAGCTGGGCTCAGAGGAAAATGTACAACCTCATGTTTTTATAACTAAAAACTGAAAATAAATAATACAAACATTCAACTTAAAAATCAACTACAAACCAAACCAAAATGTAGTAGGAGTGAATTAATAAAGACAGAATAATAAAAGATTCTAAAGTAGAACAAGTAAAGCTAAGAACTTTTATTTTAAAACTTTAAAAAATTAAAAATTAAACTTAAAAAGTTTTTAATTTAAAAAGTTTAATTTTTAAAAAGTAACATTTAAAAAATTTTTTTAAATGTTACTTTTTAAAAATTAAACTTTAAAATTTTAGATAATAGTAGCTGCACACGAAGTTGTAAGAAATAACACACAGAGATCCTGTGTGACTTTTACCCAGTTTCCTCTGATGGTAACGTCTTGCAAAACTATTGCACAATATAGCACAACCAGGATTGACGTTGATATAGTCAAGATACAGGACATTTCCATCACCACAAGGATCCTTCCTGTTGACTTTTTATAGCCACACCTACTTCCACCCCCCACCCTCTACCCCTTACAGTTCCTAACCCCTGACAGCCACTAATCTGTTTGCTATTTCTATAATTTTATAATCTGGAGATGATTATATAATGGAATCATAAAATATATAACCCTTTGGGATTGGTTTTTTTCACACAACATAATTCCCTGGAGATTCATCCAAGTTGTTGCACGTGTCAGCAGTTCATTCCTTTTCACCGCTGAGCAGTATTCTGTGGTGTACAGTACCAAAGTTTGTTTAGCCATTTACACATTAAAGGACATCTGAGTTGTTTCCAGGTCTTGGCTATTACAAATAAAGCTGCTATGAATATTCATTCAAGTTTCTATGTGAACATAAATTTTTATTTCTCTGGGATAAATGCCCAAGAGTGCATTTGCTGGGTCATATAGTAGTTTCATGTTTAGTTTTAGAAGAAATTGCCTTCCAAACTGTTTTCCGGAGCGGTTGTAGCTTTTTTTTTTGTAACAGGGTCTAGCTCTGTTGCCTGAGGCTAGAGGGTAGTGGCATCAGCATAACTCACTGCAGCCTCAAACTCCTGGGTTCAGGTGATCTTTCTGCCTCAGCCTCCTGTGCAGCTGGGACCACAGATGCACGCCATCACGTTTGGCTAATTTCCCTATTTTTTTGTAGAGACAAGGTCACACTCAGGCTGGTTTGAACTCCTGACCTCAAGCGATCCTGCCACCTTGGCCTCCCAAAGTGCTAGGATTACAGGCATGAGCCTCTGTGCCTGGCCTGGTTATACCATTTTATATTCTCACCAGCAATGTATCTACCTTGTTCACTTCCTCACCTGCATTTGGTTGGTGTCACTATTTTTTTTAAATTGTTCTGATAGGTGCATAGTGATATATTACTGTGGTTTTAATTTGCATTTTTCTGATAGCTAATGACGGTGTGCATCTTTTCATGGACTTATTTTCCATCTGCCAATCCTCTTTGATAAAATGTCTCTCCATTTCTTCTGTCCATTTTATGATTGGGATTGTTTGGTATTTTACTGTTGAGGTCTGAGAATTCTTTATACATTCCAGATACTAGTTTTTGTTGGATATGTAGTTTGTAAATATTTCTCCAAGTCTGCAGCTTGTCTTTTCATCCTCTTAACAAAACCTCATTTCCAAGAAGACTAATATGACAGATAAAATCTTGGCAAGCCCAGTTAAGGAACTGAGAAAAGAAACATGACCACATGAAATAGGAGGTTACATGACACTTTTCCTGTTTTTATAGAAATCTGGCTAGATTCGCAAAGCTGAGGATGATTGTTGATTAAGTGCCCATATATTTAAAACAGAGAGGAGCTGGAAGCATCTTAGGCAGGATTTACTAAGAGGTGGCAAAACAATCATCACTCTTCCCAGGCTATGTAAGAGAAGAATGGAGATTTAAGAAGAATATTGCAAGGGAATTCTTAGATGTAGTGAGGCACTCAACTCTTTTTCTCTCCACATGGGGAACAGAAATGCTTCTTCCCACCACCACCAGCCAAATGATGGAGTTCCAAGGGAACCATTTGTAGAGACAGTGGTGGTCTGCAAAGGGCAAGACAGGCATCTCCCTGCCAGGCCAGATGGTAGCGAAGCTGCAGACACCTTCGGGATCACCAGGGGCTGCTATTTGAGAGGGGCAAGGAGAATTTTAGGGGAGGCTATGGATTTATCCTCAGGAGTTTTGTGGTAATTGTGAAGAAATAGACTCATTTCTGCTTCTTGACAGAAGTCTGAAGGAAAACACCTGGCCATCTCTCCAGCAGGGTAAGGATGTCAGGGAACTCGTGAGCCCAAGGGGAACTCGATGGACATCAGGTTTGAGCCATCCAGGAAGGACCCCTGCCCAAGAGGACTGCATGGCAGAGTGCGGATGTGAGGGGCTGTGGGTGGACATCTGCAACCAGGCGGGCACTGATGGCGAAGCAGAGCGTGCCATCCTCACACAGGGCTGTGTGTCACAGAGAATCACGTAGGGGTCTCTGGGCACCACCAATTGGCCTCGTAAAGGCCAGTGTTGGATGCTTGCTGTGAAGAGCACCTTGAGTGCCACAAAAGCACAGGTCATAGGCCTCGTTTCCCTGCATTCTTCTTTCCCTTGCCCCGACCCTCGAGAATCAGTGAGGAGAAGAGGGAAAGAAAGAGAAAGAGGGAACAGAACCACCCATGACTCTGGCCCTGGGTTCTCCAGAAGCAAACCCCGAGGTGAGGATTCTCGTGAAAGTGGTTCATTAGGAAGTGTTCCTAGGAAGAATGGGCAGGGGAATGGGGAAGCAGGATGAGGAAGGGAGGAGGGGAAGCAAATGTGCAATAGAAGCTGATGGTAAGACAATTTCTTGTGAAATTGATTCATCAGGAAGTGTTAGCGGGCAATCTCCAGCCAGGTCCTATGCTGGTGGTGGTGCAAGTTTAGCTCCATGCCACAGGGAGCAATGGAGACAATGTAGGTCCCACCTCAGAGCTATCCCCACCAGGAACACAGGAGCTGGAGGATTTATGCCTTGGCACCCGACAGTTATTGGTTAAAGGCTGCCTGTGGTTGACAAGAATGTAGGTTCTAAGATACTTCGCGCCTTCTGTGTGCCCGGATGAAGCATGTTCTAGCAGCTTGAGGGCAGTCCTCTGACAAGGACGCTGGTGCTGGATGTTAAGAATAAAACTACACTGGGGCCAGGCGCGGTGGCTCACACCTGTAATCCTAGCACTCTGGGAGGCCGAGGAGGGAGGATCGCTTGAGCTCAGGAGTTTGAGGCCAGCCTGAGCAAAAGCGAGACCCCATCTTTACTAAAATTAGAAAGAAATTAATTGGCCAACTAAAAATAGATAGAAAAAATTAGCTGGGCTTGGTGGCGCATGCCTATAGTCCCAGCTACTCGGGAGGCTGAGGCAGGAGGATTGCTTGAGCTCAGAAGTTTCAGGTTGCTGTGAGCTAGGCTGATGCCACGGCACTCTAGCCTGGGCAACAGAGTGAGACTGTCTGAAAAAAACCACACTGGGAACCAGCGTGCATGAAGAGGGTGAAGAGGTGTGAAGGGGTTTGAGCAAAGCCCTGACTATGTTTGCCATAGCCCAGCCCACGGCAGGTCCTCAGTCGGTGCTGCGTAACGCCGGACTGGATGTGAGATGAGCTGATACAATATGTGGCTTTTCTTCTTAGATTGTTAATATGATGGATTACATTGGTTGATTTCTGAATACTGAACCAGCCTTTCAGTCCTGGAATAAACCCTACTTAGTTATAGAGTATTACCCTTTCATTCCTGATATTCCATTTTTCCTTCTGGTGTCATTTCCCTCCTGTCTGGAAAGCTTCCTTTAGTCAGTCTTTTAGAGAAGCTCTGCTGACAACAAATTCTCTTATTTTCCTTAATATGATAAGTGTTTCACTTTTATTCCTGAAAGATATTTTCACTGGACATTTCAGCACTTGAAAAATGTGACACTTCCTTCTGGCTTCGTGGTTTCTGTTGAAAAATCAGCTGTCACTAGAATCCTTCACTGATAGGGAGATGCTTTGAAACTCTCTTCTTTGTCTTTTATTTTTAGCAGTGGGTTGCTCTGGGCTTATCTTGTTTGGGGTTTATTCAATTTCTTGAATCTGTGTGTTTATATCTTTCACCAAACTAAAGACGTTTTCAGCCATTATTTCTTCAATTACTTGTTTCTCATCACATTTTTTTTTTCCCACTCTGTTGCCCAGGCTAGAGTGCTGTGGCGTCAGCCTAGTTCACAGCAACCTCCAACTCCTGGGCTCAAGCAATCCTTCTGCCTCAGCTTCCTGAATAGCTGGGAGTATAGGCATGTGCTACCATGCCCAGCTAATTATATATATATATATTTTTTTAGTCGTCCAGATAATTTCTTTCTATTTTTAGTAGAGATAGGGTCTTGCTCTTGTTCAGGCTGATCTTGACTCCTGACCTTGAGCGATCCTCCCGCCTGGGCCTCCCAGAGTGCTAGGATTACAGGTATGAGCCACTGCGTCTGGCCTCATCACATTTTTTATCCTCATCTTCTGGGAACTACAATGACACAAATAGTAGATCTTTTGATCTTTGTTATTGTGTAGCAGGTCCCTGAGGCTCTGTTATTTTTTTACTATTTTTTCTCTCTATTGTTCAGATTGGGTAATTTCTATTGATTAATTTTCTAATTCCCTTACTCTTCTCTCTGTCATCTCCATTCTGCTCTAAGTTCAACTATTGAGTTTTTAAAAAAATTTCAATTATACTTTTGGGTTATAACCTTTTTATTTGGTTCTTTGTTGTAGCCCCTGTTTCTTTGCCAAGACTTTCTATTTTAACATTTCTTTCAAGAGTGTTATCAATTGCTTGCTTAAGCATTTTTATTATATTTTATTTAAGTCTTTGTCAGAGAATTCTAACATCATTGTCATCTTGGCATTGGTGTCCATTACCTTTTATCATCTCTATCAAACTTACAGTAGTTCTTCATGTGTAAAATAATTTTGGATTGTATTCTTGATATTTTAAATATTAAGCGATGAGATTCTGAGTCTTGTTTAAATTCTGTGGAGGATGCTAATGTTTTTGTCTGGCAGGCAATTGACCTGGTTAGGGTGAGGCTGCAAGTCTCAACCCACCTCCGTAGGCTATGGTTCCAATGTCAGTTCAGTTCTAAGGCCTTTTGTTATGTTCTTTTTAGTGCTCTTCAGGTATGTCCTGGCTGTGTGCCACCCAGCAGTTAGTCTGTCACATAAGCGGTAGTTTATCCATTAATTTAGTTCTCAGCGTCTTTAGTATACTTAATGAGGATTAGATCCTGACATGTACAGCTCTGTGGTTAGCCCTTGGGGTTCATAAAAAATGTTATGGTGTAGCTTTCACAAGCACATCTCTCTTCATGATCTTCCTGGTACTTTCTGGTTTTTGCTGCCCCTCTTTTTGGTCCTCTAGTGAGAAACCTGAGGGTCTAAATGGAGGAAGAACATAGAGACAAAAATGAAACAATGGTTTTCCTATGCTATTGAAACTGCAGCTCCACCAAACAGAGAGAAAGGTTCATCTCCCTTAGAGTTTGAGCCTCTGTTGGCCTCGATTATCCCACTGCTGCCATTGCTACCATTAGATTGACTTTGGGAAGGGCAAAAGGGACCCACCAGGCATTTCCATATTTCCTCTGCCTGTTAGCAGATGCTTTTCCCAGTGCTCAAGCGAAAGATAGAGTGCATTTCCTGGAGCCCTTTCTGTCCATGCCATAGTGCTCATTTCCTGGTTTTTGACTATGTTGAACTCAGGTCAGGGGATACTGGAGGAAATAATGGTAAATTCATTGCTAATTCAATGATGCTTCAAATTCTGGTATTTTTCTCCAATGAACATGTTGCAATTTATTTTCAGAGTCTTTAAAAAGTTGATGCAAATGTTCTATCCAGATTTTATAGTTATATTCAGTGGGAAAGAAAGGGTAGAGTGTGTTTACTTCATTTTACCTAGAACTGGTATCCCTCAATAAATGTTTAAAACCTAAAAATAATACATTTTCTATGATCTAAAATGAAATTAAGTATTAAACATATTAAATCAATGACAAAAACAATATGTGTGAAAATATCCCCCCTCGAATTTGAAATTAAACAATACACCTCTAAAGCACCTATGTATCAAAAGAGAAATCACAAGATAAATTAGAAAATATATTGAACTAAGCCAGGTATGGTGACTCATACCTATAATCCTAGCATTTTGGGAGGCTGAGGTGGAAGGCTCATTTGAAGTCAGGCATTCAACACCATCTTGGGCAACATAGGGACAGTCTATCTCTACAGAAAACAAAATTTTAAAAATTGGCTGAGTGTGGTAGTGTGCACCTGTAGTCCTAGCTACTTAGGAGGATGAGGCCAGAGGATCATCTGAGCCAAGGAGTTTAAGGCTGCAGTGAGCTATGATTGTACCACTGCACTCCAGCCTGGGCAGCACAGTAAGACCCTGTCTCAGAAACAATTATTTTTTAACTGAATGAAAATGAGAAGATGCTACATCAAAACAGTGCTTACAGGAAATTTAAGAACATTCAATCATTATATTACCAAAGAAGAAAGGTCAGAAATCAAAGAATCTAAGCTCCTACTTTAGAAGACCAGAAAAAGAAAAGCAGTTTATACCCAAAGTGGGAAAGTGAAGAAAGTAATGAAGAGCAGAAGTCAATAAAATAAAAAACAAACAAATATAAGAAAAATTAATAACACCAGAAGCTGTTTTTTGAAAAAACTCAATAAATAAAATAATACTTACATTCATAAAAAAGTGTGAAGACACAAATTACCAGTGTTAGAAGTTGAAGAAAAGGATATCATTACAGATTTTATATGCATCAAAAGGATAATATGAACAACTTTTTGCCCATAAATTTGTCAGTAAACTAGATAAAATGGACAAATGTCTTGAAAGGTATATACATTTCCAAAACTAACCTAAAAAGAAATAGGATATCTAAGCAGACCTATATGAATGCAAAATAAGTTCATAATTTAAAATCATTCAACAAAAAAATCCAGTTTCAGATGACTTGTCTGATGAATTCTATCAAACATCTAGGAAAAAAATCATTAAATGGAGAAAGGAATATTTTCAATAAATGGTGCTACCAAAATAAACTTTACTAAAACTCCAGGAGTTAATCAATAGCTCAAAACAATCTGAAAAGTGTTTATTCAAGGAAAACATCTGAATCTTGCTAAAAACAGAGTTTCTTTATTCTGAATTTTCTTGTGGGGAAAAAAGGAACAAAAAACCCAGTGAGTTTTGTGGTATTTTTAACTTGTTCTATCCAATCCTCTTTTTCCAGGTCCATGTTATCCTTGAAAACCAATAGCATTATAACTATGGTAGCTATGAAAACTAGGAGCCTAATAGCCATCGGAGGGTAAATAATGTGTTTGGAGCTATCTAAAAATCTCCATTCCTAGAGAACTGTCATTATTTGACCTGTCTGGAAGCTCCCTAGAAAATCTGATTAAGGGTCAAGCTATTGATTAACTCCTGGAGTTTTGGAAAAGTTTATTTTGATAGCACCATTTATTGAACATATTCCTTTCTCCATTTAATGACTTTTTCCTAGATGTTTGATAGAATTGATCAGACAAGTCATCTGAAACTGGAGTTTTTTGTTAAATGATTTTAAATTATAAACTTATTTTGAAGCACTTGCAGCACTCATCTTTATTTGACCTGACTCAGAGCTTGTTCACTGGCAGGCAACAGCCTTTTCCCTGGGGCGGTTGTCAAAAGCAATTAGTGGCAATTGTTAAACACTGAAACTGCTTGAAGTTGGATTAACAGTTGGGGCAAATTAGAGGCTAACCAAAAACTTAAAAGAAAAAGTTGGGAAATCATATTTCCATAGGTGGCTTTGCAAAGCTTTGATGTATTCCTGGGAATCTAAAAGGCCATGCACATGTGCAGGGCTGTATACATACTCAAGGACCTGAGAAGGTAATAATCTTTTACCTCTGGCTGGTATTGAGGCTCTGCACAGGCAAGAAGTAAATAATAAAGCAGAGTTTTCAACTGCTAGAACATTGAAGGCATGCCCCAACACACACACAGAGCCGCCTGGCAAAGGCTGGGAAACTTATTTTAAGGCATTTAAGAATACCTTTGTCAAGCTGGGTGTAGTGGCTCACGCCTGTAATCCTAGCATTCTGGGAGGCCAAGGCAGGTGGATCACTCAAGGTCACTAGTTCAAAACCAGCCTGAGCAAGAGCGAGACCCTGTCTCTACTAAAATTAGAAAGAAATTCATTGGCCAACTAAAAATATATAGAAAAAAATTAGCAGGGCATAGTGGTGAATGCCTGTAGTCCCAGCTACTCAGGAGGCTGAGGCAGAAGGATTGCTTGAGCCCAGGAGTTTGATGTTGCTGTGAGCTAGGCTGATGGCATGGCACTCTAGCCTGGGCAACAGAGTGAGACTCTGTCTCAAGGAAAAAAAAAAAAAGAATACCTTTTTCTAATCATTAGCTGTACACTAAGCTAGAGAACAAAGACCTCAGTGGCTACACATAACAAAGAATACAGATTTTACAGAATTAGTTCAGGAAAGTCACTAAGCATAAAAGCTTCAGCATCAGCAAGAGCAAACATCAACAACAAACAATGATGGGGAAGAGGGGAATGTGATTTCCAGAACTGTCACATTATGTGATTTGAACTGTTCAGCTTTCAGAAAAAAAGTATTAGGCATGTGAAGAAACAAGAAAATATGGCTCAAACATGGAGAAAAAAAGCATTCAAGAGAAACTTCCTGAGGAAGCTTAGGCATTGGACTTAGTTGACAAAGACTTTAAATCAGCTATGATAAATGTGCTCAAAGAACTAAAAGAAGCCATTTCTAAAAAACAAAAGGAAAGTATGAGAACAATGTCTAAATAAATAGAAGACATAAATAAAAAGAAATTATTAAAAGAACAGATAGAAATTTTGGAGTTGAAAAGTCCAATAACTGAAATAAAAAACCCACTAGAGTGTCTCAGTAGCAGATTTGAGGTGGAAGAGGAAAGAATTACTGAACTTGAAGATGGATCAATTGAGATTATCTAATCTGATGAACAGAAGAAAAAAGGATCAAGAAAAAAAAATGAACAGAGCCACAAAGACCTTTGGGACATCATCAGGCATACCAACAAATGCATAATGGGGGGGGGGGTAGAGAGAGAAAGGGGTAGAAAGAACACTTGAAGTGTACTTGCTGAAGACTCCTCACATTTTATGAGAGATATGAATTTACATACCCAAGAATCTCAACAAACTCCAAGTAGGATGAATTCAAAGAGATCCATACTGAGACACATTATAATCAAACTGTCAAAAGCCAGAGATGGGCTGGGTGTGGTGGCTCATGCCTGTAATCCTAGCACTCTGGGAGGCCGAGGTGGGCGGATTGCTCGAAGTCAGGAGTTCAAAACCAGCCTGAGCAAGACCCGGTCTCTACTAAAAATAGAAAGAAATTAATTGACCAACTAAAAAAAAAAAAAATATATATATATATATAGAAAAAATTAGCTGGGCATGGTGGCGCATGCCTATAGTCCCAGATATTTGGGAGGCTGAGGCAGGAGGATCGCTTGAGCCCAGGAGTTTGAGGTTGCTGTGAGCTAGGCTGATGCCACGGCACTCACTGTAGCCTGGGAAACAAAGTGAGACTTTGTCTCAAAAAAAAAAAAAAAAAAAAGCCAGAGATGAAGAAGGTCTTGAAAACAGCAAGGGAGAGATGACTCATGCTGTACAAAGGATTGTCAATAAGATTAACAGCTGATTTCACATCAGAAACCATGGAGGCCAGAAGGTAGTGGGATGACATATTCAAAGTGCTGAAAGGAAAAGATTGTCAATTAAGAATTGTATATTCAGCAAGACTATCCTTCAAAAATAAAGGGGGAAATTAAGACATTCCTAGATAAACAGAAACTGAAAAAAAATTACTGCTAGTAGTACTACCCTAAAAAATACTAAAGGGATTTCTTTAGACTGAAATAAAAGGGCAGTAGATGGTAACTTGCATCCACATGGAGAAATAGCACCAGTAAAAGTAACTACATAAGCAAATATAAAAGACAGCAAAGTTGTGTGTTTGTGATTCTTTTCTTCCCTTGTCTGATTTAAAAGACAACTGCATAAAGCAATAATTATAAAGCTGTGTTGATGGGCTTAAAATATATAAAGATGTAACTTGCATGGCAATAATAGTATAAAAAGAAAGGGCTTCAAGGGAGCCAGTGAGGTCAAGTCAAAAGCAAGAGCATGAAATACATTAATTATTGATCTTGAAGGTTGACATTTTGAGAATTATGACAGGTGTATGTAGGAGAGAAGTTGCCACATTATAAGTGTGTGATCACAGCTCTGTGTGCTGATAATGGTGAGTCATTCTTGCAAATAAAATAAATATTACTAAATTCGTACACATTATGTACTTATATAACTCCTATGAGTGGTGTTACAAGAATTAACAAGGCTTGCAAGCAAAAAGTCCTGAAATCAGCAATTTTGAAAAGTAGAGGTATTAAACTTGCTCTTAGAATACTAATTAATAATTTTGGCTAGCATTTGTCTCTGGTTTCTGGCACTGAGCTCCTAGAACCCTTGGAATTCCCTGATGATGGGATCATCTTTTGTTATTTGTAAGGAGTCCCTTTTGATCATACCTGAGTTTATGCTAATGAGGCGAGGTAGGTTGGGACTCAGGGCAGGGCTGGTCACCAGGAAGAACAAATGATTACAGAGTTACAACTTTCAGCCTCATTCATGAACCTCTGGGGGATTGGTGACTGGAGAGTAACGTCTATGAAAACTCTTGGGCAATGAGATCTGATGACCTTCCAGGTTGTTGAACACATCCACCTGCCAGGAGGGTGTGCACCCTAACTCTGCACCCAGGACAGAAACTCCTGTATTCAGGACCCTTCTGGACCTCACCCTATGTATCTCTTCACCAGACTGTTCGCTCATATCCTTATAATGTCCATTATAATACACTAGTGAATGTAAGTAAGTGTTTCTCTGAGTTTTGTGAGCTGTTCTAGCAAGTTATTGAACCCAAAGATAGGGTTGTGGGAACCTTCAATTTATAGTTGGTTGATCAAATGTGTGAGTGGCCTGGCCTTGCCATTGGCATCTAAAATGAAAGGCAGTCATGCGGGACGGAACCCTTAACCTATAGAGTCTGCACTAATTCTAGGCAGTTAGTGTCAGAATTGAAATAAATTATAGGACGCCCGTTGGTGTTTGCAGAGAATTGGTGGTGTTGTTGCAAAATGCCCTAGAATACGATGTTAGCATAAGAAGAGAAATTAAACTGGTGGAACAGACTATAAGTCCAGAAAAATATACAAATACAGTTAGGACAAACAGGCATATATAATAAGCCTGTTCACTTCAGCATTATTTATAAAATCAAAAACATGCAATTGTCTCAAAAATGTGGCAATAGAGAGTCATTAAATAAGCATGTCTATGCTTGGGAACACCATGCAGTACTTAATAAGGAGGCGGGCAGCGACAGGGAAGACTTATACAACGCACTTTTAGGCAAAAGCATGTTACAGAGAAAAATTTGTAAAAAACCCACAACCAGGCCGGGCATGGTGGCTCACGCCTGTAATCCTAGCACTCTGGGAGGCCGAGGCGGGCAGATTGCTCAAGGTCAGGAGTTCGAAACCAGCCTGAGCAAGAGTGAGACCCCGTCTCTACTATAAATAGAAAGAAATTAATTGGCCAACTAATATATAGAGAAAAAATTAGCCGGGCATGGTGGCACATGCCTGTAGTCCCAGCTACTCGGGAGGCTGAGGCAGTAGGATTGCTTGAGCCCAGGAGTTTGAGGTTGCTGTGAGCTAGGCTGACACCACGGCACTCACTCTAGCCTGGGCAACAAAGTGAGACTCTGTCTCAAAAAATAAAAAATAATAATAAAAAAAACACAACTATTACACACATGTGTCTGTTTATACATATATAAATATGCACAGAAATACATATGAAAGGGCATATGTCCAATTGCTATCTCTGGACCTGGGGATCAGAGGTGGGGTGCATTTCTTACTTTACTACCTTTCCCTGCCTGTCATGCCCAAGCTGTTTGTTAATATATGCCTTAAATCAGCTGCCAATATGGAGCCATCTTTCCCACGGGCATAGGCCCAGCCAAGGCATAGAGCAGGGCAATGTCTCCTCTCCCCAGGACACCTAATAATCCATTTAAGGAAATTTTGCTTCTCAGATGAACAATATGGGCTCTTTGGATTTGGAAGTTCGAGTGCCCAAGGAAAGAATGCATCCATCGGGGAAGACAGCCTGGGTTCTGTTTAAATGCCAAGCTGAGACCGATTCCTGGCTGATTTGGGTTTCTCATAAAGCAGGGGATGGGGGTAACTGTACTTTTGGGTGTCACCGATTCTGATTAAGAAGAGAAAGTGGTCTGCTGCCTCACCATGGAGGGAAAAGGGGCTGGGTCTGTAATCCTTTGAGGCTCACTGGGGAGCCACACAATATTCCCGTGTCCTGGAATAATAATGGCCAATGGCAAATTGTGGTGACTCAATAAAGCGGGTCCCTAAAGACTTGGACACTGTAGAGATGAAGTTTTGGATCACCCCACCAGGTAAAATGTCCCGACCAGCTGAGCTGCTGGGAGAAGGTAAGGAATCATAGCAAAGGTAGCAGAAAAAGGAAACTATTGATATGATTGTCAACCATGAAAGAAGTCTCAGAGACAGAAGCATTTAGGAAAGAAAAGATGGCTGATTGCCAAGGAGTTGCAAAGAAATCAGATTTGGAGAGGACAGGTTTGCCCAACAAAACCCACAACAGGCATTGAAAGGGAGATTCTGCAAGATTACCAACGTTTACAAGTTTTTATCAGTTTGTTCATGATGGTAAAGCCCAATACTTTTCTCACATGATTTTCATATTTACAAAAGGTCATGACATATCCAGGCATCAGCATTGCAAAGTCAGGGATAGCACTGTTTTTCCTAGGGAGTCAGCAGTTTATGGGAAAAGCTCGAGGTTTTATTTATTTTGGGGACTAGAAGGAGAACTACTTTTTTTTTTTTTGGTGAAACCCACATGCAATTTATGACTAAAATTCTGTCTGCTCTACCTTCATGGTATACCCGAAATCAGAACACTTCTCACCACTTCCATGCACACACCTCCTCATCTCTCACCTGGATACCACAGCATCTCCTTACCTGGACTCTCTGTTTCCTTACTTGTTCCTTTTCATGAAATTCACAACACTAAAGCCACACTGTGACAGTTAACACATAAGTCGGGTTATGTCATTCCTCTGCTCCAACCTCTTCGAAGCCTGCCTCTCTGACTTGGAGGAAACATAAATTCTTAATAACAGCCTACGAGGCTCTAAAGGGTTGGCGCCCCACGTTTTCCCCTGTGACCCTCCAACTCCTCTCCTGTCTAGCTCACTTCTCTACAAAATCTCTGGCATCTCTGGCAAATGCATGACCCTCATCCACACCAGACATCGTCCCACCTCAGGGTCTTTGCACCTGCTCTGCCTCTGCCTCGAGCCCTCCTCCTCCCAGAGCTCTCTGACTTGCTTCCTTATCGCCTCCAAATTTTGCTCAGTTATCATCTCCCCAGTGAGGACTTTCTTGACACCTGTTCTTGATGGCCAATGAAAAACTGACCCCAACTCACATCCCTGCTATTTTCTGCCATAGCCCTGTCACCATGTGACTTACATATATTTAACTCATTTATTTTGTTCATCGGTCACCCACGAGAACGTATGCTCCACGAGGGCAGGGCCTTTTTGTCTGTTTGGCATAATAAAGGCACAATAAAGTATGCCTCTTCTGAAGGACAGGGCCTGGTGTGCTGTAGATAGTCAATAAGTACTTGTTGAATGGATTCATTAATGTATGTATGAGTGAGTGGAGAAACATAGCATGTTCTTTCCAGGGAAGATTCAATAATGTAAAAATGTTGGTTATCCTCCAATTAATATGAGAATACAGTGCAATACTGTGGCACAGAGATGAGCTACCCACATCCCCACTTCTAGGAAGGATGTGTCGTCCAGCTGTGGGGAGTGTGATCTGCAGACAGGCACTTCTGCTGAGGTCATGCCCCTGCTGGTGTCCTCCTCACCCAGTTACTAGGCGAGGTGGTGCTAGAAAGGCCCCCCATGCTGGAAACCTCCCATGGGCAGTAATGGTTGAACTCCCAAAGCAAAACACGAAAACAAAACTGGAAACAACCTATATATCCATCAGTAAATGCTTGGCCAGGTGCAGTGGTTCACACCTGTAATCCCAGCACTTTGGGAGGCCGAGGTGGGAGGATCACTTGAGGCCAGGAGTTTGAGACCAGCCTGAGCAACATAGCAAGACCCTGTTTCTAAAAAAAACATAGCAAGACCCTGTTTCTAAAAAAAAACAAATTAGGGAAATGCTTAATAAATAGATTATGTACATATGATAAAATGAGGTTGAGGTGAATAAAGTACATTTTCTGAACTGATGTGGAGAAATGTTCCTGATATATTAATTCAATAAAAGAAAGTTGCATAGAACGGGCGTGGTGGCTCACGCCTATAATCCTAGCACTCTGGGAGGCCAAGGCGGGAGGATTGCTGGAGGTCAGGAGTTCAAAACCAGCCTGAGCAAGAGTGAGACCCCGTCTCTACTATAAATAGAAAGAAATTAATTGGCCAACTAATATATATAGAAAAAATTAGCCAGGTATGGTGGCACATGCCTGTAGTCCCAGCTACTCGGGAGGCTGAGGCAGCAGGATTGCTTGAGCCCAGGAGTTTGAGGTTGCTGTGAGCTAGGCTGACGCCACGGCACTCACTCTCACTGGGCAACACAGTGAGACTCTGTCTCAAAAAAAAAAAAAAAAAAGAAAGAAAGTTGCAGAACACAATCTCATTTACATAGAAAATATAACCTCAAATGTATTTTTGGAACCTTTTAAGACACTCAGGTTCCTTCCTATTGAAAGGGACATGGACATGGGTTCAAGGCAGCCCCTTCAGGGATCGGCAGGGCTTGCAGGATGAGTTGGAATCCTGTTCGTGAGCACAGCGCGTGTGTAGAGAGCCCGGGTGTTGAACACTTTCCTTCATGAGCCACGTGCTCTTGAGCTCTGAACCTCAGTCCATCATCCAAAATGCCTCCCAGGGCTCTTGTGGAATCAAATGATTACATAAGGCACGTGTCTGATATAATCGTCATCACAGATTAGATGCTCCATAAAAGTTGGCTCTTTTCCCCGGCTCCTCCCCTCCCATTCTGGCCAGGAAATCCTATTCCCTGTCACCCTCTTTCAACCTCCTGAGTAGAGCAAGGCGAGTGAGGCTGGAGCTGGGGAGCTTAATGGCTGACAGCCTCAAGGACGCTCCAACGCCAGGGACTTGGGCCAGGGTTAAGCAAGAGCAGAGGATGGGGTCGCCTGGGCCCGGGAGTACGGTGGTAGAGACAGCAACAATTCTGGGAAGTTGAAAGGAGGCAGGAGTGGCCGGGCCTGGTGGCTCACGCCTGTAGTCCTAGCACTCTGGGAGGCCGAAGCGGGCGGATCACTCGAGGTCAGGAGTTTGAAACCAGCCTGAGCAAGAGTGAGACCCTGTCTCTACTATAAATAGAAAGAAATTAATTGGCCAACTAATATATATGGAAAAAATTAGCCAGGCATGGTGGCGCATGCCTGTAGTCCTAGCTACTCGGGAGGCTGAGGCAGGAGGATGGCTTGAGCCCAGGAGTTTGAGGTTGCTGTGAGCTAGGCTGACGCCACGGCACTCACTCTAGCCTGGGCAACAAAGCGAGACTCTGTCTCAAAA
>VSMD01124422.1:3265-33128 GCA_008750895.1 Mirza zaza
AGTGAGACTCTGTCTCAAAAAAAAAAAAAAAAAAAAAAAAAGAAATTAAGATAAAAATCATTTTGATTTTATTATAAGCCACTTTTCAAGAATTTTAATGAAACCAAATTATATCTCCTACCCATTGCTTATATCCCAAGGTTCTTTATCAACATTCATCTTTTTTTTTTTTTTTTTTTTTTTTTGAGACAGAGTCTCACTCTGTTGCCTGGGCTAGAGTGCCATGGCGTCAGCCTAGCTCACAGCAACCTCAAACTCCTGGGCTCCTGCATTCCTCCTGCCTCAGTCTCCCGAGTAGCTGGGACTACAGGCATGTGCCACCATGCCCAACTAATTTTTTCTATATATTTTAGTTGTCCAATTAATTTCTTTCTATTTTTAATAGAGACAGAGTCTCACTCTTGCTCAGGCTGGTCTAGAACTCCTGACCTTGAGTGGTTGGCCTGCCTGGGCCTCCCAGAGTGCTAGGATTATAGGCGTGAGCCACCTCGCCCAGCCCCCAAATCAACTTTTTACCCCAATTTCCTCCAACTCCAAAACCCAAAGTGTCCGTGCTGTGTCCCTGTGTGTGCTTCACTGAGTTTCTCAACCGTGGCTTTTCACCGCAGCTTGTCTGAAACTCTTAGCCTGCAGAATTTAAGACAGTGGCAGTTTTTATCATGATTTGCCTTTGTGCTTGGTCATATTGAAGCTCATAATAAGTGGAAAACAACTTTTTCAGGGAATGTATTTTTGTGCAGAATTGCACAGAATTCTAGAGCCAGCATTGTGTGGCATCAAGGCAAAAGCCCACCTTCGCTTTTTATGGAAAGCATTACTTTAAATAAAGAGACAGACAGTGACACATTTTAATCTACCTTTGTTTTAATTTACAGTAGGTTTTGTATGAATTTTTAACCTTTTAACAAATTTCTAAATCTGGTTGATGTCTTTGACAGTAATGAAAACAGTTTCATCACATCTGAATCCAGAGCAACTGGCCTTTTTTTTTTTTGCTTTCTGAGCATGCAAATCATAGGGATTGTGGGGAATTGTGTATTGTGCTGTGTTAACTTCTCCCACCTTCTGTAAATGCTCTCGTGGGTTCTTTGGGGATGTGATATTTTGTGGCTGGTTTAGCTAGAGAGTGAACTCTCAAAGGTATCAAAACTGTGCTTCCATAATAAGTGCAAGAAACAGACAGGTAGGTAACGTGAAATTTTGCAAGTCTTAATTACAACTGTAAATGCATGGGATTCTGGAGTTTTTGTTTGTTTGTTTGTTTTGTTTTTTATGTAGCTTTAAAACTAAGGAGAGAGCCACACATGTCGTCGCTGCTTCTCCAGCCAGCTTTGGCTTCGGCAGGGCCTGTGCCACTGAGTGCACAGCTGCCACAGACTCCAGAGGCCTGGAGGCTTCTGCATGTACACAAAGGCATATGGGGTTACCCCAGCGCTTTACTGGGGCCCCTGTTTTCTGGCGGGAGCCATCCTTGGAATCTGTGGTTTTGGCTCTGGTCAGCAGTTCTTTTTGCAACAAAGCCAGCCTGCCTCTGTGTTGACTTGCAAGATTTGGTGTTACTCAGGCAAAAACTGGTCAACATGGTTACTACGTGATTTGTTTCTAGAGGTTTGAAACATTCAGTGAAAACTTTTTAAGACTTTGATTGCATGATGTATTTTTTTTTTTAGAAAGTTATTATTTGAGAATAATGTCTTTTATACCAGGAAGTAGTTCTGAATGACATTGAAAACTTCCCCTCCCCTTTATTATTATTTTTTTAATCAATACATATTAACGTAAAAAAAACACAGACATCTATACCATCATGACGATATGTCTACAGAATTGCATACTTTTGTTTGGATAACTAAAAATTTTTTTTGTGTAGCTTCATATTTTTTTGTCTTGATCGGATGCTATATGTTAATAATTAAGATAAGTGTTGTAGGCTGGGCACGGTGGCTCACGCCTATAATCCTAGCACTCTGGAAGGCCAAGGCAGGCCAATCACTCAAGGTCAGGAGTTCCAGACCTGCCTGAGCAAGAGTGAGACCCCGTCTCTACTAAAAATAGAAAGAAATTAATTGGCCAACTAATATATATAGAAAAAATCAGCCGGGCATGGTGGCGGATGCCTGTAGTCCCAGCTACTCGGGAGGCTGAGGCAGTAGGATTGCTTGAGGCCAGGAGTTTGAGGTTGCTGTGAGCTAGGCTGATGCCACGGCACTCACTCTAGCCTGGGCAACAAAGTGAGACTCTGTCTCAAAAAAAAAAAAAAAAAAAAAGATAAATATAGCAGAACAGCTGTTTGAAAATGGGGAACTGCAAAGTACTCAAATATTCATTCCTGGCTTGTCTGTGCTCCATTGCTGTTGGTCCTTTGTCCAGTTGAGTCCAGAGTGCTGTGCCTCAGGCTCACAGGCTGGGGCAAGGGATCTCCCTTTCCTTGCTGAACCTCCTCTCAGTGTCAGGGCTTCTTTCCTCCCAACTTGCTTTTCTGTCATGTGGAGGAAAGTATTAAAGCTGATGTATAAATGAGGTGGAAATTTAATCTCAGAATTTAGTTATCTGTTTTGGCAGGGAGAGTTCTAGATGATAGGCACATTCCTTATAACTCAGCAGATTAAGCTTTTAATTATGTTGTCTTAAGGGTGGTGTTAGATATCACTTGAAATTGGCAGTTAATTGTTTCTGCACTACTAAGAATTATGCCATGCATACAAGATAAGTGAGGAGACTAGGTTAGAAGCTAAATCCAGTGCTTGTTGTAAAGTTTATACACACTTTGTGGGGCCTTAAGGCTACCTTTTCCCAAAATACACACACACATAATTTCTGGGATTGTAGTGCTCAGATTGTAGGCATTCCTGTATTTTTTTGAAATGGGTATATGCTTTTTGCTTTGATGACTTAAAAGCCAAAGGAGAATGCAATTTCAATTGTTCTACTTGGGTAGGCATTCATTTATGCTGTAAAACAGAAGTTAGAGTCATGCCCTTAAGAAAACTCACATTGTTCTCTAAATCTGGGCCCAGCCTATTTGGCCATTCACAGATAACCAGGGCTATTTACAAATGGGCTGCTGTTCATTCATTCATTTTAGCCAACAATTACTTAGAGAGTGCCAGACCCCATTCTAAACTGCTCTATTTGTGAATATTCTGCAGGAAACATAGGATAAATAAGAAAGAAGACTGAATAGAAGTACAAGCTCATTCAGCTGATCTTCTTTTTACTAAGTATGTGGTAGAAGTGGGACGCTTTGCCACATGGTCTAGATCAGTGATTCTAATCCGTGACATCTTGATGTCTTTGTTGTCAGGTAGAATGAATAAGGAGGCTAGGCACGGTGTCTTATGCATGTAATCCCTGCACTTTGAGAGGCTGAGGCAAGAGGATTGCTTGAGGCCAGGAGTTCGAGATCAGCCCTAGCAACATAGTGAGACCTGGTTTCTAAAAAAAAGAAAAATAAGCCAAGCATAGTAAGCTCAACCCTGTAGTCCCAGCTACTCTGGAGGCTGAGGAAGGAGAATTGCTTTAGCCCAGGAGTCTAAGGTTGTAGTGAGCTATGATCATGCCACTGCACTCTAGCCTGAGTGACAGAATGAGACCCTGGTCTCAAAAAATAAACAAGTAAATAAAGTGAATAGAGAGTTGTTACTGATGTATCAAAAATTAACAAGTGATATTCTTTTAACCAGCTTAGTTTCAGGGTAATGCCTGTAATAGTTTTTATAAATGATATATGCCTTTAAATTAACCAGTTAAGATTTAGCACACTGACTGTAATAGTTTAGCTTTCATGAACTTGTGTTCTCTATGGTTTCTTGAGTAGGCAAGTCAGTGGCAGCTGAGTCATAGAGTTGCAGCCATTTTAGTTGGGGAAGTTGTGAGTGTTTATGGTCTGTCATTTCACCAAGTGTGCATTGTGATGGAAAACTGAGAATTGTTCTAAGGATTAGAGAGATAACTGGGACATCTGGTCCATGCCCTTCCAGGTCTTTCTGTCCAGGGAATAGATGAGACTTCAACTACCGGTACCTATATTATAAGAGAGAAAGTAAAGTGATGTCATGAGAAACATTTAGAATAAAACTATGGGAGTATAGAGAAGAATTGATAGTGATAATGTGTGCCTGCTACACAGTACTTCAATTCAGGAATCATTGATCCTTTACTATATGCCTAGGAGTTTTGCTAACTGTTGAGTATGCAAAGATGAATTGGCATTCTTGGTCTTAGTGTTCATTAACTGCTATTTGGATTTGCCATTGGGAGAGAGATGTGATATTTAGGTAGGCGATTTTGGGGCAGGGTTGGAAGAAGGTGGTACTTGCACATGGCCTTGAAGGATGGGTAGCAGTTAAGCATTTGGAGATGGAGGCAAAGCAGTGTGTATAGCATGACTACAGGGTCTTTTCTGAGACTGTCAGGTGTGCTTCCAGAAGTGGATTAAGGGTGAACAGGTAAGTTGCTATAAAAGTGAGGTCAGTCACTTTGAGGAATTTATGGAGCTACTGTAAAATGCTTCATTCAGGATAGGGTGATAGCCCTACATCATTCACTTGCATCTGTACATTAGTACATTTAGCTATTTTGTGGCCTCAAGATAATTTTCCTGCATATAGTTTTAAGAAGTGTTTATTCAGGCCGGGCTCCGTGGCTCAAGCCTGTAATCCTAGCTCTCTGGGAGGCCGAGGTGGGCGGATCGTTTGAGCTCAGGAGTTCGAGACCAGCCTGAGCAAGAGCGAGACCCCATCTCTACTATAAATAGAAAGAAATTAATTGGCCTACTAATATATATAGAAAAAATTAGCCGGGCATGGTGGTGCATGCCTGTAGTCCCAGCTACTCGGGAGGCTGAGGCAGCAGGATTGCTTGAGCCCAGGAGTTTGAGGTTGCTGTGAGCTAGGCTGACGCCACGGCACTCACTCTAGCCTGGGCAATAAAGTGAGACTCTGTCTCAAAAAAAAGTGTTTATTCTGAAAAAATTTGAGTTATAAAAAAAGTTGTGAAAAATGGTACAAAGAATATACCTTTATCCAAATTTCCTATTGTTAGCAATTTGTCATATTTGTTTTATTTCAGTTTTTAAAATACTTTTCCTGAATGGTTTGGAAATAAGTTCCATCTATTTATTGAGACTTATTTGAAAAATTAAAAAGAGAGTAAGTTCCAGATCTTTATCCCTTATCTAAGTACTTCAATGTATCTTTCCTAAAAGCAAGGATGTTCTCCTACATTGGCACAATACAATTATCATAATCAGGACCTTCCTGAAACTTCACCAGGGATTTAGTTAGTACTTTTCCTCATTTATGGCAGTGATCTTATCTTTATTCAGTATACTTTTAAAGATAACTTTTATTTATTTAATACTAGCTTTTGATGAGTTTTTACAACTATGAATTAAGGCAGCTGGAACCCGTATTTAAAAAATTATAAAGTCTTTTTTTTTTTTAAAGGGATATAGGGTCTTTCCGTGTTACCCAGAGTGGCCCTGAACTCCTAGGTTTAAACAATCCTCTGCCTCAGCCTCTCAAGTGGCTGGGGATTCAGGTGTGTGCCAGTGCACCTGATTTAAAGTTATTGTGATTTTATTTTCTATAAATTTTACAACCAATATATGCTAAGAAAAATTAAAACCAATTATAGGTTGGGCTTGGTGGCTCACACCTGTAATCCTAGCACTCTAGGCCAAGGTAGGAGAATCACTTGAGGTCAGTTGTTCCAGACCAGTCTGAGCAAGAGCGAGACCCATTTCTATCAAAATAGAAAAAATTAGTTGGGAGTGGCAGCGTGTGCCTGTAGTCCCAGCTACTTGGGAGGCTAAGTCTGGAGGATCGCTTGAGCCAGGAGTTTGAAGTTGTAGTGAGCTGCTATTATATCACACCACTGCACTCTAGCCAGGGGGACAGATCATCTAACTTTTCACTATTAATTCTCCCTGTATTTTTTTATTTTTATTTTTATTATTTATTTATTTTTTTGAGACAGAGTCTCACTCTGTTGCCCAGGCTAGAGTGAGTGCCATGCCGTCAGCCTAGCTCACAGCAACCTCAAACTCCTGGGCTCAAGCAATCCTACTGCCTCAGCCTCTTGAGTAGCTGGGACTACAGGCATGCGCCACCATGCCCGGCTGATTTTTTCTATGTATATTAGTTGGACAATTAATTTCTTTCTATTTATAGTAGAGACAGGGTCTCACTCTTGCTCAGGCTGGTTTCGAACTCCTGACCTGGAGCAATCTGCCCGCCTCGGCCTCCCAGAGTGCTAGGATTACAGGTGTGAACCACCACACCCAGCCTATTTTTTTATTTCTATTTTTATTTCTTTTGAGCCAGGGTCTTGCTCTGTCACCCGCGCTAGAGTGTAGTGGTGTCATCATAGCTTACCATAACCTCAGATTCCTGGGTTCTAGCAATCCTCCTGCCTCAGCCTCCCAAGTAGCTGGGACCATATGTGTGTACCACCACATCCAGCTGATTTAAAAAATTTTTTGTAGAAACATGGTCTTGCTATATTGCCCAGGCTGATGTCAAACTGCTGACCTCAAGCAATCTTCCCACCTTGGCCTCCCTGAACCTAGCCTCTCCCTGTTTTATAGGCAAAGAACCCAATATTTGGCAAGGAATGACTTAGCCAGAGTTGCACACTTCCTAATGTTTGGTAATGCAGAGTCTGTAACTTCCTACTGAGTACCTAATTTAATTTAATAAGAGGCTGGGTGCTATATAAATCAAGTGAAATGATCAGATACCCTGCTTTTAGGAACATTGCGTAGTATATGATGCAAAATTACCACTGCTCTCTGGGGCCTCATTAAAGCAGCATGTACACTCAGAGTAAGAAGCTTAGTGAGGTGGCTAGGTTCTAAGAATAATGTGTGGTACAAGTGCTACCAGTGCTCCAGGACAGGGTGCTGCCTTTGGAATTCTTTAATTTGAGGGGGGGAGATGTGTTGATCTGGAAACTGAGTGGTGTTCTTGGTGTTTCTTTTGGAACAAGGGTTTAGTGGTGAGTTCAGGACAATCCAGCAAGATTGCTGGGGGAGCGGGAGATTGTTGAGCACTCATTCACCAGGAATGTATTATGTAAGTAAGCAGGAAATAGGGCGGGACCGCCATCAGAAACATCCAGCCAGCCCCCTGGAGGTCAGGATGCTGCCTTAGTCACTGTTTAGTTATTTGCTTTCCTGAGCTGGAGCCACAGTTTTGGCGTTTCTAAACTGAGATGGAGTCACTATCTGAGAAATTGGCGTAAAGGAGGCTCTTGGGCGGCGGGAGGACATGCTGGGGAACACAACACATCTAGTCCAGAGCAGAAGAGAGGCAGTTGGCTGCTCCAAACCCAGCTATGGCATTTGGGGCAGCTCTGCCACCTTGTGGAATAAACGCTCAATGATTTTTTTTTTCTCAATGGAGGCCAAGTATAGAGATTGCATTCTAGGGGATAGGCTTGAAATGTCCACCAGGACTGTGTGTTAGCAGGATTGCTTTCCTTCTGCTTAGGTATTCTGTGGCCTCAAAGTATTTTTACTGCATATATTTTTTCCCCAAATGCCTATAGTAGAAGCAATTCTGCATATATTTTTAAGAAGATTTTATTTTGAAATAATTTTAGATTTGTAAAAAAGTTGCAAAAATAGCACAAAGAATTCCCTTATACTTTTCCCTATGTTGGAGAATAGAGATTCCCCAGTTGTCAGCAGTTTACTATGTCTGCTTTAGTATTCTCTCCAGTGTTTAGAAATGTAGCAAAAAGTTTAATATGAAATGTACATGACCTGATTTTGACATTATAGTAAAACAGGCCCTTTGGAGAGGGGACGTGTATTTCTTTGCTGAACAACCATTACTTATACTCATTCCAAAGCTTCTAACATGATGATAGTTTTTCCTCATATTACCACCATGCCAGTATTTTTCTGTTGCCTGCTAGTTGCCATCTCCACACATTCATCTATCACAAGATTCATAAAGGGATCAAATCCCCATAATAGTCTTTGGACATATCTGCCAGCATTTAATTTCATTTTTCACCTCGGGAGAGTGAGCTATGCTCAGGGTTTCTACACCGCAGAATCAGGGACGTCTTAAGAACAGAATTTGTGGCTGTCTGTGTGCTCCCTTGGTAGGTCAGGTGTCTTGTGTCTGACCACTCTCAAATTTTTTAAAGTATTTTTTTCAAATTGTTTGCAAATAAGTTGTAGTCCTCTACTCCTAAGTAAATCGGCGTGTATTTCCTGAAAACAAGGATGTTCTCTTACATTGCCGCAATGTAATGATCAAAATCAGGACCTTTTTCTAACTTTGCTGGTTGTTCCACTAATGTCCTTTATGGCAAAAGTGGGGGGAAAGTTCTGGTCAGAATTCAATCCGCGAGCACACATTGACTTTGACTGTCATGTCTCTTTTGTTTCCTTTGATCTATTAAATAATCAGTCTTTGTCTTTCATGACCTTGACAATTCTGAAGAATATGATGTCCCTAAAATTGGGTTTTTCTCATGTATCCTGATAATTAGATTTAGGTTATTCAGTTTTAGCAGAAAATACCACAAAATTGATGTTGTGTCCTTTCCAAGTGCATTCTATCAGGAGGCACATGATAATCTGGTCCCATTTACTGGTGATAGTAACTTTGATCACTTACCTAAGGTAGTACCTACCAGCATTCTCGGCTGTAAAAATCATTATTATTTTTCCCTTTATAAGTTTCTTGTAAGAGGATACTTTCCCTTACTTATAAGTTTCCCCTTCTAAGTTTCTTGTAAGAGGATACTTTGTAACTAATACCTTGTTTCCTCATCAGACTCTTACTATTTTAGTATCCACTGATATTTCTTGAATGAAATAATTTTTACTTTGATGGCTGCCAAATGGTGATTTCTAACTATCATCATTCCTTTGACATTTGTTAGTTTGTATACCATTATATGGAGGAGATTTCCCACCCTCCCTTCCTTCCTTTCCTTGTTTATTTATATCCATATGGACTCATGGATTCTTTCTTTGTTCTATGGGTTATGCTCCTTTTCTACCATTATTTATTTTAATATTGCCCCAGATTTGGCCAGTGAAAGCACTCCAAACTGACTCCTATGTCATAACATTTTTTGAGCACTTCCTTATTTTTTTGCATAATAGGATGTTCTGAGCTCATCTTGTACATTTCTCCAGAAAGCCCTGATTTATTTAAAGTGGTGAATTATATTTAAGAAACCAAGATCTGGGTGTTAGATGTGCTCGTTGCCCCTAGAGTATGCAGAAAAAATATGGAAGTTTCTCTTTACTAACTGCCTTCCTGTCCCAAGCCCCTCTCTAGAGGTAACCACTGTTAACAATTTGATTCTATCCTTCTGACTTCCTTTCTATGCTTTTTTTTATTATAATAAATCTCTTTTTCCCCCATCTATAACCATGAATGGGATTATAAAGTATATACTTGCAACTTCCTGTTTTCACTTACCAATGTATCTTGAGATTATATTAGTAAATGTGGAGCTACTTTTTTTTTTTTTTTGTGGAGACAGAGTCTTGCTCTTTCACCCTAGCTAGAGTGCATTGGTATCATTGTAGCTCACTGCACTTTTTTCAACTCCTAGGCTCAACCAGTCCTCCTGCTTCAGCCTCGGAAGTAGCTGGGACTAGAGGCATGTGAGACCATGCCCAGCTACTTTTTCTATTTTTAGTAGAGATGGGGTCTTGTTCTTGCTCAGGCTGGTCTGGAACTCCTGGCCTCAAGTGATCTTCCTGCCTCAGCCTCCCAAAGTGCTAGGGTTACAGGTATGAGCCATAGTGCCTGGCCTACTTCATTCTTTTTAATGGCTGATTAGAATTACATAATGTGAGCCAAGTGTCATGGCATATGCCTATAGTCCCATCTACTCAGTAAGCCAAGGTGGGAGAATGGCTTGAGCCCAGGAATCATAGTGAGATCCCCATCTCTAAAACACACACAAACACAAACATGCACACACAACTACATAATGCAGACTTCCTGTAAGTTTGTTTAATTGCTTCTCCATTTTTGGTCATTTTGATTGTCTATATTTCTATTCTAAGCATTTGGCAGAACTTGCCTTAAATATTTTAATCTGCTCATGTTTCCCTTTGATTGCTTTTAGTTGCTTCATAGCTGAGAAAATTTTTACTTCATGGACCTGAAAATGTTACATTCATTATAGTATTCGAGGGTACATGTCATAAAGATATCCAACTACGGAGCCATGTGGTGTCATTGCTGACAAAAATGCCAGCTGTGTTGGAGCTTGGTGCTGAGGGAACACAAGACAATGGGAAGTGGCTTTTATCCTCTGGCTGGAGAAGTGACAGATAACAGGATCCAGGAGCAGATGCTAAGTGTTAATGACAAAGTGCAGCAGATAGCCCTTTGTGCTGGGAGTTGGTGGCATGTGGTCCTTGAGAGCCAGGGCCATCTGGATGCCTTCCTGCATGTAGAGTGAACTGGGTCTGGATGGAAGTGACAACTTGGCTGTGAGCCAGGAAGGAGGGGCAGGGAGAGGGCACAGGCTGAGCAGAGGTGGGAGCTGTGAGAGCTTGAAACAGTTGCTGGGTCCAGCAGTTGGAGGCCTCGTTGTAGATAACGCGAGATGAGTTTGGAAAGTAAGAGGATACTTAGATTGACATGGGACTTGAATGCCAGACTGTTTATTGCCAGCCAGGCCGAATATCACCATCATAGTCATCTCATTGTGAGATTTCTAGATACAGGCAAAGGGCATACAAAAGATTGAACAGGACATTTATGTCTAAGCCAAGTTTCAGGAAACATAATTTAAAAACTTTTTTTAGCATGAAAACAATGTATGCTTACTGCAAAAGGAAAAGTATAAAGCATTATTCAATTATATAGAAAATGAGAGGACTGCTGAGCCCACTCTGAATTATCTATTGCTGTCTAATAATATTACCAGAGACATAGCTAAAGACAACACATTTATTTTCTCACCATTTCTGTGGGTGACAGAGTCTTGCTCTTTCACCCTAGCTAGAGTGCAGTGGTGTCATTATAGCTCACTGCAACTTTCAACTCCTGGGCTCAACCAATCCTCCTGCTTCAGCCTCGGAAGTAGCTGGGACTAGAGGCATGTGAAACCATGCCCAGCTTAGCACAGCTTAGCTGGGTCCTCTGCAAGCTTGAAATGAAGGAGCTGGCCAAGGCCATGGTCTCATCTGAAAACTCTACTGGGGAGGGATCCAGGCTTATGTGGTTGTTGGCACCATTCAATCCTAACAGGCCGTTAGACTCAGGGTCTCAGTTTTCTGCTGGTCTTCTCCATTGCTTGCCTCATGACCACTCTGTAGAGTAACTCACAACCCAGCAGTTTATTTTACTAAGTGAGCAAGGGAGAGTATCTACTAGTAAGATGGGACATTGTAGTCTTATATAATATAATCACCAAAGTGACATACTGTGTCCTTTGCCATATTCTATTAGAGACAAGTTACAGGTGCTGCCCATACTCGGGGGTGGGAGGGGGATTATGCAAGAGCATGATAGCAGGAGGCAGGGGTTTATTAGAAGACATCTCAGAGTCTTTCTTCCCTCCTTCCCTCCCCAAAAGATAAAACATTCCTTAGAGTTAACATTAAAAGCAAAATCTGTGGACCATTTTTCTCTGCATACACCAATGTTTATTAGTAATTTAGGAGTGACAAGAGCAAAGGGTGACTTGGCATTTTTAGCCTGGACACCTAAGAGCGAGTTCTGTACTTTGTCTTGATTCCTTCAAACAAAAATCTGCTAAACAGGCCGGGCGCGGTGGCTCACGCCTGTAATCCTAGCACTCTGGGAGGCCAAGGCGGGTGGATTGCTCGAGGTCAGGAGTTCAAAACCAGCCTGAGTGAGACCCTGTCTCTACTATAAATAGAAATTAATTGGCCAACTAATATATAGAAAAAATTAGCTGGCATGGTGGCACATGCCTGTAGTCTCAGCTACTCGGGAGGCTGAGGCAGAAGGATTGCTTGAGCCCAGGAGTTTGAAGTTGCTGTGAGCTAGGCTGACGCCAGGGCACTCACTCTAGCCTGGGCAGCAAAGCAAGACTCTGTCTCAAAAAAAAAAAAATCTGCTAAACACAAGGAAGAGCACAGGGCATTTAAATGATAATGCCAGTCAGTAACTGCTTGGAAATATTTATTTTCATACTGCTTTCTAAAACAGGAATAAATTGGTTTCAATAGTTTATCTTCTATCCAAAGAGTTAATTTGATTACTCCTCACTTTTGAACCAGGCTCTCTTGAAGATTTAATTTACAAATTTTGTGCCCTCTGTATCCTAGTAACTGCTCCCATGTTGACAAGGACTCATGATATCCTAAGAGAAGACAATGTCACTTAGCTGGTGCCACCAGTGACGTATGTTCCAAATGAACTGTCCTCCCATTGGGGAATACGCACCTGTGTGTGAGACTTGGGATTCATGTAGAGCAGACTGTGTCCCAGCAGATCCTTCTGGCAACCTGTGGCTCTTCCAGCTGCTGCTGCCATATATATATATATATAAAATTTTATTTTTTTTCTTTTCTTTTTTCTTTTTCTGAGATAGAGTCTTACTGTGTTGCCCAGGCTAGAGTGCTGTGGCATCAGCCTAGCTCACAGCAACCTCAAACTCCTGGGCTCAAGTGATCCTTCTGTCTCAGCCTCCCGAGTAGCTGGGACTATAGGCATGTGCCACCATGCCTGGCTAATTTTCTCTCTCTCTCTCTCTGTCTCTGTGTGTGTGTGTGTGTATATATCTTTTTTTTTTTTTTTGTAGTTGGCCAATTAATTTCTTCCTATTTTTAGTAGAGACGAGGTCTCACTCTTGCTCAGGCTGGTTTCGAACTCCTGACCTTGAGTGATCCACCTGCCTTGGCCTCCAAGAGTGCTAGGATTACAGGCGTGAGCCACCGCACCCGGCCTCTTCCAGCTTCTGGACTGCTTCCATCACCATGGCACAGGAACACTGTTCTGGCAAGGAGTATGATGTAAAAATAGAAATGTATGTTTTTGCTACCATGAAAATCACGTGGCTTTAGTAATATATTAGAAAACATGGAAAAGTAGGAAAAAACAACTGTTTTTTTAAAGGCTTTGAAGTGTCATAACCAAAAGGTTGCCATTGTTTACATTCTTACAATTTTAGAAAATAATATATATTATTATATATGTTATATATAATTTTTATCTTGCTCATATTTTGTGAGTTTTCTTTTTTTCTTTTTTCTTTTAATAGGATTTGAGAGGAGTGAATTTTCTTTAGCATAGTTATACTGTGCATATTCTATTCTTTTACACGTAGAACATTTTTGCTAGTTGCATCATTTTACTCTTCCTATTTTTTTATTAATTACCACTAATATGTCAATGTTTGATTAATAAAGTAGGGCAATAATTTTGCAGGTTGTGCCACTGATATATGGCCCCCTGGCTGAGATTATGCATAAATTTAATTGATCTAAGCAAACAAATGTGAGGTCAGTGATGATAATGACAACTAATAATGTTTAACCTGTCTCAGTTAATAATGGGTTTTCTCTTCTCCTGCCTCATGGAAACACATAGGAGCCTTGTGAAATATTTATTCCCATTTAAGGATGAGGAAACAGTCTGAGAGATGCTAGTAGCTCCATTGTTGGATGTAGTACTACACTAAGCTAAGTACTGTAAGAGAAGTGAAGAATGGAGTACATTCCCCTTTTCAACATTTTAGAAAAAGGAATGAACAAAACCAACTATAATTCAAATAGAAAGGGACAAGGACTATAAGATTTATTCTGCGTGAATTACTTAGGGAATTCTCAGAAGGCAGGACAGAATCTTTTATACTGAGAGACTAAGGAAAGCATTGTGCAAGGAGGTGGCATTTGAAGGATGAGCAGGACTTGGTTTGCATGTGGGTGTGACATGTCAAACAGGGAACCACATGGTGTGGACTGGCTGAACTTGGCAGCCTTTATTGTGTTTTACAGAGGGCCCTTTTGGCTGTAGTATGTGAAAATTAGATAAAGTTGTGAAGTCTGATTTTATATCTCTAAAAATTTATTGGGTTCAAAAATAAAACAGTCTAACCAAGTTTCCAAGAACAAGAACAAAAGGAAAAAAAAAGAAAATTAAACATTAAAAAGAAAATAAAAAATAAAATAGTCTAGTTTGTAATCCCTTCATGACAAAAGGGATGATTGTTAAGTCTTGGGGTATTTATTTATCTTTTTACTGTTTTAATTTAACACATCTTAAACATTTTGTCATTAAAAAGTTAGTATAAACATTTTATTCCTATATACTATTTTTATCTACTTTTTGTGGTTCTGAAATTATAGTTAGTTGTGTAATGTATCAGATTTCATCACAGGTTATTGTGAACATGTGATTCATACCCTATTTGCTGCTTACCTCACACTGATGGTTGTGTTGATTGATTTTTCCAACAGTGCAGGGTAGATTACTGACAGGCTTATAGTCAGAAGGGCTTATTTCTGTAACAGGGAGTTATACTTCACTGAGTAGAGTTTATTGGGAAATGTTACTTCCTGAACTTGCATGGTTGAAAATTCATAGTGCTCAAATCTTTCTTCTTTTGATCTTTATTCCTTAAGATAAAAAGCAGCAACTCACTTTGCCTTATTAGTGTTGCCATCCTGAAAGGAGCTCTTGGTTTGATCAGGGTCTTTGTGATAGTCACACTTGGCAGTGTCTTCTCTCCTGGGGGGTTTCTCTGCTCACCTGAGCCTCCCTGATCCTTGTGCCACCTCTCAGAGGCAGGTGGTCCACACAAGTGCCAAGCTTGCTCTCCTTTGGAGGTCCAGCTGTACCTCCTTTCTGCTTAGCTGTGTAGAATCTGTGTTTTGCTTTTTGGAGGAGGAGTTTTTATTCTGCTAGACTAAACTCATTTTCTTTTGAGAGGTTTATTGGATTGGTAGATTATCAGACCAGGCACATCTTTCTTTCAATTTAGCCAAATCTTCTTGAAATCTGTTTGTGTGCAAGGAGGAGATGTATAAGTGCATTAGTAGTCTGCATAGATGAAATAGAATTGGCCCGGGCAGCTCTACCCAGAGAGTGTAGATTAATTGATTGTCAGTGTGAAGGCTGTTCCCAAGGCTGTCTTCAGCTCTGTCCTACTGGACATCTTTATCAACAAGTTGGATAAAGACCTAAGAATATATAGATCTTAGGCAATGTAAGAGTTACAAAGTTCTTAGACTAAAATAATCAGATGAAGTTTATTAGGGATAAATGCTACTTCCAACATACAGTTTCATAAAACTACTTGGGAAAGGCAAAATGCACTTCATGTTTTAGAAAGACAAAACAGGCTGGTCCAAAGGTAGTGAGTTATCTCAGTTGATTGTTCACAGACAGATACATATTGAATTCCTGTTCTACTCTTTCCCACCTTTTCACTACTGCATATGACTAGTCTTTAAAAAAAACAGCAACAACAACAAAAAAAACAATGTTTGAGATTTTGGTAAACCAGGCTTGGTATTATCCTGTATTGTATAATGTGACTATTACAAACAAAAACAAAAAACTTTTGTCTTCCTTAGTGAAAGATGTTCCAAAAGGTGGGTGTAATAATCCCACTGAATTATGAATAGCCATACTAGGAATCTTATGGTTGGTTTAAATTTCACACTTTTAGAAGGATATAGACAAATTTAAGTGCTTATAGGTTGACATGTTTCCCAGTCAGGGCACATATGACAGCTGGTTGAAGAAATGTTTCACAATTGGTTGATAATTAGCTGTCTCTAGCCACTTGCCAGAAACTATATAAACCTGCTTATGGAATGATACTGGCTTCCATTTATTGATCACCTGCTTTGTGCCAAGTACATATATTATCTATAACCCTCTCTCCAACTCCTTGCAGTAGGTGGTATTCTTCCCTTTTATAGGTAAGAAGCTGGATAATCAGACTAGCTTTCACAGCTAATTTATGCTGCTAATGAGGGGTAGAGCTGGGATTTAAAATTGGGTGTTTCTACTATACTATAGTGCCTCTGGCATGAGCATGCAGTGAGTCTGGGGGTGGTGGGGGCTTCTGCTCTTTTGCTTATGAGCAGGTTAATTCCTGAAAGGCTTATGTGCTCTACCCCTAAAAGACTCACACATCTGTGTACAAACACACATTGTGCACATGCACGTGAATTAGTGCCTGTCTTCTGATTCTGTTCATAAGTCCCATTTGCAGTATGTCCAAAATGATATTATATAGTAACTGTAGCCAATATTTATTGAGCACTTACTATGTGCCATGAACTTTTCTAGGGTCTTTGCATGTAATTTGTTTAATTGCTCACAACCCAGTGAAGTAGTTACCATTATCATCTATACCCTGCACATGAGGAACTGAGGCGGGAGAGGAGGTAGAAGAGCTAGGATTTGAAACAGGCTGTTCAGCTACAGAGCCCACACGTTAAGCCACTGTGCTGTGTTTTTTTGCAGATGACCATTGTGTATACACAAGAGTACAAAGTTTCTGAATAGAGAGAATATTAATTCTTCATGGAATTGGTTCAAATTCCTCATTATTTCTAACTCTTAAATTTTTAATTCAGAGATATTTGTATTTTGGCATTCTTCTTTTCCATTATAAACAAGTTTATCACAAACCAGAGCTTCAAATAAGCCCAAGGATGACTGAGATTATTGTAGCTGGCCTTGGCCACTGTCACCCTCAGGTGGTGGCAGGCAGTGTTGATGTCCTCTGACCTTGAACCTTAACTTTGTTCACTCAGTGGTAAGTGGAGTTGTCTGCACTGATTTTGGAAATACTGTTTGTCATATGAAAAAGGGATTATTGGGTTGAACCATACGAATCACTAATATTTAGCCTTTTTAATCTACATAAATGGCAAGTTTATCTGGTTCAACCTAGTAGGCCCAAGAGGAGGGAATTCCAGAGAAACTATTTTTGTTGTTGTTGTTGTTTTAAGAAAGAATTTGGGGATATATTAGAGGTTTGAGTTTTGCATTTCTCTACTGACATGCTTTTCCTATACAATTATTTGTCTAAGCAGTATGTATTTCCATTTCATATCATGTTATTTTTTCTTCTTTTACCTGCATCTAACTGATTTGGAACCTCTTTCTTCTGTCTCTTGTCATGGGTAGAAAGTGATTTTAAAGTGTTCTGCTTTGGAATGCATATATATAATTTTTTTATTTGTTTAAATTGGCTATATAGTAGCACCCATTAGCTCATCAAACCTAAGTTTAAAATGTAGATTATGATTTAGATTGAATTTATTTATTTATTTATTTTTATTTATTATTTTTTCTTTCTATTTTCTTTTTTCTAGAGAAGATTTATTCTTTACACCAATAGATTGAATTTAATAATTTTTTTTTTTTTGAGACAGAGTCTCACTTTGTTGCCCAAGCTAGAGTGAGTGCTGTGGCGTCAGCCTAGCTCACAGCAACCTCAAACTCCTGGGCTCAGGCAATCCTCCTGCCTCAGCCTCCCGAGTAGCTGGGACTACAGGCATGTGCCACCATGCCCGGCTAATTTGTTCTATATATATTAGTTGGCCAATTTCTTTCTATTTATAGTAGAGACGGGGTCTCGCTCTTGCTCAGGCTGGTTTCGAACTCCTGATCTCGAGCAATCCGCCCACCTCGGCCTCCCAGAGTGCTAGGATTACAGGCGTGAGCCACCATGCCCGGCTTGAATTTAACAATTTAAAAATTCCTTATTATTACAGGAATAGTACTTGAAAATGGAATCATAGTACTTACCAAAGGTTTAGCATATTATCTATTCCTAATGAAAATTATATCATTGCTTTTAGGAAAAACCGTATTCATTCAAGAAAGGTCCATTCAGGATATTCTTGGGTGACCAAATCTGTAGAGTAGGAATTACTCGAGTTTAAGGTGATTGCTTTCGTTGGGCAAGGACATTTTGAAGGTACTCCTCAATAAATGGAGTTTCTAACACACACGAAGTCCTTGTGACAGTTTTACTTTTTATCTTTGGTGCATGACAGACCATTGCCTTTTGCTTATTTGGTTTTTAGAGGGGGTCCACACTTTTGTTGTCCTTTTGAATTTGATCAAGTTCTGAGTCCTCCTCTTGCCTTCCAGTTCTGTTCATTTGGTGGTTTTGGTTTTTCTTGCAGTCTCTGGGTCCTGTTTGTTTTGCTTTTATTGTTTTTTTTTTTTTTTTTTTTTTTGAGACAGAGTCTCACTTTGTTGCCCAGGCTAGAGTGAGTGCCCTGGCATCAACCTAGCTCACAGCAACCTCAAACTCTTGGGTTCTAGCAATCCTCTTGCCTCAGCCTCCCGAGTAGCTGGGACTACAGGCATGTGCCACCATGCCCAGCTAATTTTTTCTATATATATATTAATTGGCCAATTAATTTCTTTCTATTTATAGTAGAGATGGGGTCTCGCTCTTGCTTGGGCTGGTTTTGAACTCCTGACCTTGAGCAATCCGCCCGCCTCAGCCTCCCAGAGAGTAGGATTACAGGCATGAGCCACCACGCCCGGCCGCTTTTATTGTTTTTAACTGACACATAATAATTGTATATATTTATGGGGTGCAGTATGTATTTCAATACATACATACAAGGTATAATGATCAAATCTGGGTAGTTAGCATATCTATCACCTCAAACATTTATAATTTTTTTGCTTTGGGAACATTCAAAATCTCTATATCAGCCTAGGCAACATAGCAAGAACCTGTCTCTACCAAAAAATTTACAAATTAGCCAGGTGTAGTGGTGTGTGCCTATAGTCCTAGCCACTCAGCAGGCTAAGTTATGAGGATCACTTTAGCCCAGGCCATGGAGGTTGTAGTGAGCTATGATTGTGCCATTGTACTCCAGCTTGGGCAACAGAGCAAGATCCTGTCTCAACCTTCCCCCTTCCAAGAAAAAGTCTGCTCTATTAATCTGTTATGGAATTAGTAAAAAAAAAAAAAAAAGAAAGAAAGAAAAGAAACAAGTCTGCTCTACTCTACCTGTCATTTGAAAGTATACAATAGGCTGGGCGCGGTGGCTCACACCTGTAATCCTAGCACTCTGAGAGGCCGAGGTGGGCAGATTGCTCGAGGTCAGGAGTTTGAAACCAGCCTGAGCAAGAGCAAGACCCTGTTTCTACTATAAATAGAAAGACATTAATTGGCAAACTAATATATAGAGAAAAAATTAGCCAGCCATGGTGGCGCCTGCCTGTAGTCCCAGCTATTCGGAAGGCTGAGGCAGAAGGATCACTTGAGCCCAGGAGTTTGAGGTTGCTGTGAGCTAGGCTGATGCCACGACACTCACTGTAGCCTGGGTGCAAGGAAGTGAGACTGTGTCTCAAAAAAAAAAAAAGAGTATACAGTAAATTGTTATATAGTCATACTATAGTGCTGTAGTACACTAGATCTTATTTCTCTTATTCTAGGTTCTTTTGATCAAACAAAGTATGTGGTAAAACAAAGTACATGGTGAAATCTCAAAGGCTTACTACTCCAACCCTTTGTAACAGTTACACCTTCCTTATGCAAAAACTTGTAAAATCTCTTAGGCTTCATAAAGAGATCCTGTGGAATATTTCCTAGTTTTTTCCACACAGACAGGTTACCAGGATGGTGGTGAAAATGAGTCTGATCCAATTCATGAGTAACAAGTGTTGGCTTAAGATACTTGATTTTCTTTAGGATTTTTCCCTATTTGTCCCCCAAAGTCTGTGAAACCCCAGAGAACTTGTATGGCTGTTTTATTTATTTATTTATTTTTAAATTTTTTAGTCTTTTTTTCCCTTTTTTCCATGATAAACTGAGAATTCTGTGTATGACTGTTTTAAATAAACATGTTGATCTCTTCTTTCTAAAGATGAATCATAGTTTAGTCTCTTGTTATTTGACCTGTGGTTGTTTTCATTCATTCCTAACAGTAATTTTAGGAGGTAATGGCAGTCTGATTGCTTTCTCAGGATATATATGCATGCTACTCTGTTACTTCTGTTGCCACGTGTTAATGCATGTTTTGTAATAACTACGATAAACATAAAGGATCTTTGCTTTTGTTTTTATTTTTTTCAGTAACAAATACTTTTAAGAAAACAGACGATTTTGTGACATCTAACACACCAGCTATTGACCTAGACCACAAGTTTAGATGCAAGGTTGTGGACTGCTTAAAATTTTTCCGCAAAGCCAAACTGTTGCACTATCACATGAAGTATTTCCATGGAATGGAGAAGTCACCGGAGCCAGAGGAGGCCCCAGGAAAGAGGCATGTCCAAACCAGGGGCTCTTCAGCTTCAGACAAGGCCAGTCAGGAGAACCTGACCAGGAAGCGGGTCTCTGCCAGCTCCCCAAGTAAGTATCGGGGTTCTGCATTGTGTCATGGAGGGCCCTGCTGCTTGGGTCACAGTGCTTACATTTTCTGACACACAGATAGCAGGCATTAGGTTGGTCTGGTCCAGGTGAATCCCATAAGATTGAAAATAATAAGTGATCTTCATGAGTTGCATCATGGAGCTGCGGCCCTCCTCAAGGAAGCAGGAATACTAGCTCCGAGAGTTACTATGAGAAAGTCACACAGCTGCTGAAGGCTTTGGTGCTCCCAGTATGAGTGAGGGCAGTTGAGCAAAGGTTGGGTGCTCCTTCAGAAGCCAGCAGGGACAGAACAGCACAGGTGTTGTGCTGTTCCCAAACCTGTGTCCCCTGCCCTGCCAGCAGGACAAAAGAACTAAAAGGTGATATGTGATTCTACTGTTGAGTCTAAATGTAAATCCTATTTTATCTTAATTACAACTGAAGATCTTTCTAACAGCACTGTTTATTTTATGTAGAAATCCCAATGGTGGTAGTATAGGTTACCATAAAATCTCATTTTATGTCTTACTACAGGGAACCTTTTGAAAATTTCTCCTAAAATTTACAGATATTGGCCCTTTTCTTTTTCTTTTCCCTTTCCTCTCCTTTCCCTTTCCTTTCTCTTTCCTTTCCCTCTTTCTTTCCCTTCCCCCTTCCCCTTTCCCCTTTCTTTTTCCTTTCCTTTCCCTCTCCCTCCCAGGCATTCCGGTCTTTTTAACAAGTTCCCCAGGTGATTCCAGTATGTAGCTGAGTTGAGTAGCAGTGATCTAAGTAGAGATTGGCAAACTGTTCTGTAAAGGGCCAGATAATGTTTTCAGCTCGGAGGGCCAGAAGGTCTCTGTCCTCACTATTCAACTCTGCTGTTGAAACTTGAAAGCATCCATAGACAACATGTAACAAATGAGCATGGTATGTTTCACTAAACCTCTGTTGCAATAACAGGCAGCAGCCCAGAGTGTGTGACAAGGATCTAAAGGCTGAGTGTTGGAGGAGTGGCTCTGCCTCCCTCGGGCAGCCAGTTCCAGAGCCCTCAGAGGGAAGGAAAGTGACCTCCCCCCAGGCACAGCCTGGCCTACTGCCTGTTCCAGTTCTTCTTGTTGAACATGCCTAATTACTTAAGAAAAAGAATAAACATCTCAGCATTGGAAATGAAACATTAAAATGCCAACACTCCTGTTTAATTCTAGCTGCAAAAGACAAGGAAAAGAATAAAGAGAAGAAATTCAAAGAGTTTGTGAGAGTGAAGCCAAAGAAGAAAAAGAAAAAGAAAAAGAAAACCAAACCTGGTAAGTTTTCTCCTGAGGGTTTGTTAGGTTTCCTTACCATGGTGGGTAGGGGAGGTTTTCTCCCCTGTGGTCTTTGAGCCTCTGCTGAACAGAGGGACCAGCTGGCCTTTACTGGGGCTTGTGGGTTCAGCCTAGCCTGGGCCCTGGCAGGGCAGGAGCCCACTTACCAGGTGTTACAAGGCCTGATTGGCATTTAAATGCCCTCTCACTGGCTGCATTGGCCAGTATGCCCTGTCACAGGTTGGCATACTCGAAGGTATCAAAGTGTGAGTGGATGTACAGGTGAATGACTGTATTTGTTCACACACATAACTCTTAAGTACACATCTTTGAGCCCTCTCAAGAAAATAGACACTTCTTGAAAAGCGTGTGTCTAGCTCCTACAAAAATGTTCTATGTTCCAGCCTTGGGAATTAAAGGGATGCCTTGTTTTATTCTCAGTTTATCTTTTGGCTTAGAAAAACAATCTTAACAGGAAAAGAGGGAGGGGGTGATGATGAGGAGGCATTTGGCTTGAGAGTCTCAGAGGTAGCTGGAAGTATTAATCCCTAAATCTCCCTCCATACCTCTTTGTAGTTGAATTATCCTTGAGCCTTAGAGCTATTTGAATAGCAGGCCTCTTGGTTGGATGAGGTTGATTTTTTTTTTTTTTTTTTTTAACACCATGATGTCGGATGTTGCTCATTCTCTTCCTGATCCTGTTCTCCCAGAATGCCTCTGCAGTGAGGAGATCAGTGACAACTCCCAGGAACCTTCTCCACCCAAGGCATTTGCTGTTACCAGGTGTGGGTCCTCACAGAAGCCTGGGGTCCATATGAGCCCACAGCTCCATGGCTCAGAATCTGGAAACCACAAAGGGAAAGTGAAAGCATCTGGTAAGGAGGCTGTCTGCTGGACTGATCATTTACTGATCGTTTGTTGGAAAGTATAGGCATACCTCGGAGATTTTGCAGGTTTGGTGCTAGACCATCACAATAAATCAAGTATTACAATAAAGCAAGTCACACAAATTTTTTGGTTTCCTAGTACATGTAAAAGTTATGTTTATACAATACCGTAGTCTATTAAGTGTACAGTAGCATTGTCTTTTTTAAATTTTACTTTCTTCATTATCTTTTTTTTCTGACATGTGAAGAGCATAAGCATTATGTCTTAAAAAAATGGCACATACTATAATTTAAACATACTTTCTTGCTAAAAAGTGCTGACACAGACTTGAAGTGAGCACATGCTGTTGGAAAACTGGTGCTGATAGACTTGCTGAACACAGGATTGCCACAAAACTTCAATTTGTAAAAAAACATCTTTGGAATGCAATAAAGCAAAGTGCAATATAATGAGATATGCCTGTATTTAGAAAAGTACCTGGTACAGAATAAGCACTTAGTAAAAGTTAGCTGTGATTATAACTAATCAGGCATTAAGACATAGTGATTCTGGTTCTGATTAACCTTGGAATTTTCCCCTTTCTTATACTCAGTGCCTACAGAGTTTTAAAGGTGGCTTTGGGTGCAGACTGGCTGTAAAGTAGGTCCTGGCTGGACAAGATGAGGCTGAGGAACATGTTAGAGTTGTTAGGAATGATGGTCTGCATGGTTTATGGGAGTTGTAGCTCCTTTGCCAACAGGCGCTGTGACCTTGAGCATCCACTGACCTTGGGGTTCATTTTGTTGGTGAAATGAAGAAATGGAGTTCAGTTCATTACTAGGCATCATATTTTGTTGGGCCATTACTAAATGACAGGCCCAAGGAACAGATTGTTATCACCATTTCCCACTCCTGTGAGAGCTTATGGAGCAGTGGGACTGTAAGGTCATTTTTTTACTCTTGACAATCTAGGGTTTTTAAAATTTTATAACTATAATTTAAAATAGTGACTGTTGTTTTCTCTTTCCTCCCAGAGGAGGATAATTTGAGTGACTCCTCTTCTGAGAGCTTTCTTTGGAGTGATGAGGAGTACGGCCAAGATGTGGATGTGACCACGAATCCAGATGAGGAACTTGATGGGGATGACCGCTATGACTTTGAAGTGGTCCGTTGCATCTGTGAGGTCCAGGAGGAAAATGACTTCATGATTCAGGTAGGTGGAGCTTCCAGAAAACGGGTCTAGAGAAGCACAAACTGGTCCTTGGAGGGAAATTTTGAGGCCAGCAGCAATGGCAAGTGACATCAGAAGCCCCAGATATGTAGTGTTAGCAGCGGTAGACTGAACTTTGCTTTCTGGTTTGGCTTTCTCAGAATTCCAGGCTGCCATAAGAGCCCATTAATAGGCTAAGAGAGTACTTGAGGAATCATTGAGTCTAAACCTCTCATGCTCTGCTTGAGGCAACTGGGACCCACAAATGGGAAGGGCCATGCCTCTGAAGTAAGTAGTTGACTAGCAGGGACCCAGATCTGTGGAGTGGCAGTTTAGTCTTCCTATGGACCCATACCTTCTCTTTGAGGTAGATTTTCTTTAAAAGTAATGGAGGCTGATTTTATAACTTCTGTTTCTTGTACTTTATTTTCCTGACATTTGTATCTGTCATCCCTATCTCTGAGATGTGTCTATGAGATGGGACCCCCCTTCTGCTTGGAGAGCCACCGGCCAGCACTTGCTTGCTGCTGGCTCTTCTCTTGTTGTCCCTGGTGGTTCTGGTGGAGGTGGCTGTGGTCTGGCTGACTGTAAAGGCTGTCACAAATTCTTTGGATGTCTAGGCAGCTGCCCAGTTGGCTTGGGAACCTGACTTTTTTTAAAGTCATGGTTATGTTGGTTGGGATTCTTTTAGGGGCAAGTATAAATATTGTTGGGAAAATAGACTGGGTCCTGGAACCCAGAGGTAGGGATGTAGCCAGGCTTAGGAACCTATAATTCTGTCTGGACGGGCATGGTCTACCTCATTTCCTGCTTCTCTGTGGAGTCCATTTGATTCTTTTTCTTTTGCCACTTATTTTCTTTGAAAATGCAAAATGGTCACCTGTGACCCATCTCCCTCTCCTCAATTTTACATTTTTGTGTGTTCAAGAGACAAGCTAGCCTGAGGTTGGAATCTCGGTCCCAATTTTGCTATAAATTCTCAGGCAAGGAATTGTGGCCAGGTTTAGATCAGATATTAGCCTTTGGAACAGTCTCCTGTGGTCAGAGGGGTAAGAAGTTTGTCATGGGTCAGATTCCCCCCCCCCCCCCCCCCCCCCCCCCCCCCCGCGTCTGGTGATGATAGAGGTTAGGGGTTGTGGGCAGGGTTACATTATCCAATAAGACTGAGTGGGGCTCATCTCTGTTACTGTGTGAGTGGGTTTGGGAGTTCCCAGTAATGGGGTGGCTGTCCATCACCCAGTAAGAATCTATATAGTTTATTGAGATTAGGAGAAAAAGCCCCAGACCGCTTGGCTTGCTTTCTGTGTTAGAATATTATTTCCTTGCCCTTATAGGGCTGTAGGTTGGCATGGCATTGATTTTTTGAAATTCACTTTTGGGTCTTGACTTAATATGCAGTTGGATTTATGCCTCTTATCTTTGTTTTTTTGTTTTTTGTTTTTTTTTGAGAAAGAGTCTCACTCTGTTGCCCGGGCTAGAGTGCCGTGGTGTCAGCCTAGCTCACGGCAATCTCAAACTTCTGGGCTCAAGCGATCCTCCTGCCTCAACCTCCTGAGTAGCTGGGACTACAGGCATGTGCCACCATGCCTGGCTAATTTTTTCTATATATTTTTAGTTGTTTGGCTAATTTCTCTCTATTTATAGTAGAGATGGGATCTGGCTCTTGCTCAGGCTGGTCTCGAACTCCTAAGTTCAAGCAATCCTCCCACCTCGGCCTCCCATAGTGCTAGGATTACAGGCATGAGCTACAGCACCTGGCCTTATCTTTGAATTTGAGTTCTTCATACTCAACAATCCCCTTTCCTTTGATTTTTTTTTTTTTTTTTTTTTTAAACTTCACAGCTTTGCCATAGTTCTTTAAACTTTCAGAAAGACCAGAGACTGAGTAGACACACTTGTTTTTTTGGTTTTTATTTTCCCAGTGCTTTTTCCCCTCACTTTTATTTTGAAGTAATTATAGCTTCATAGGAGGGTACAAAGAAATATATGGGGAAGTCTCATGAACTCTTCCACCAGTCCTCCTCCCATGCCAACAGCCCACACAACCACAGTACCATATCAAAACGAAACCACTTGACATTGGCACAATCTGTAGAGCTTATTCAGATTTTACCAGTTATATGCATGTATTCATTTGTGTGTGCATATAGCTCGTGCAGTTTTGTCACAAGTATAGCCTTGTGTAACTGCTCCCACAATCAAGATACTCAAGCGTCTTGTCACCACAAGACTCCCTCGTGTTATTCTTTAGAGCCATACTTGTCCCTTTATCTTTCTTCCCTAGACCCTGGAAACTACTGAACTGTTTTTCATCTCTTTAATTACTTCTCTTTACTTCTATGATTATTGGTTAATGGAATCTTGTGGTACATGTCTGTTTGAGAGTGGCTTTTTTCACTCAGTATAATCTCCTTTAGATTCATCCAAGTTGTGTGTTTCAATAGTTTATTCCCTTTATTGCCGAGTAGTATTCCATGGTATAAATGTACCATAGTAGTGCTCTTTTTGTTAATAGGAACAACTGTGTACAGTTAAGTAGTGATTTAAAGTTTCTGTAGTGTTTTCTTAAATCCCATTTCACCTCTAACAAGGCTTTTTCAAGTAATTTATTTGCAAAAACAAAATTACAAAGATGTGATTTGCTCATGGTTGTAGAACCATTAAATAAGTTATCAAGTTTTGATTTGAACTCAACACCCAGTCAGGGACTCTTTCCCTACACTGCCTTAGCTATGGGGATTTACATTTACAGTTGAGAAGTAAAACAAAAAATTTGCTTTTGAAACAGTGGCATTGTCTAAGCTGGCTGACCAGCCCTTCACCACCACCACCAGTGTGCACAATCACATACACACTTGAGCTTGAGGGATTGTCTTTTCTTTTTGAATAGCTTCATAGTAACCTCTGGGATTCAAGGATACATAAATGATCTCAAATAGTACCTGATATTTATGACCTTTAGTATACCTTGGTTCAGGGCTTTTCAAACCTTTTTTAGCATCAGAATCCATTTTCCTAATAGATTCTTTCACAAAACCCCAAAACATATAACAGATAAAAGCAGTAGTTTTAAAAGCTCAAAATAGATAATCTTCTCTTTTAAGGTCAGAAATGCGAATGGCAGGCATAGTCTTGTGAATTCTGATACGCAGTCAGAATCATGAGTGACAGTTGCTGACTTGGAGTACTTCAGTGGCTCATTTGGTTTTCTCTATTTGGTTATACAACAGTGAGATAAGCATGATGCACATATGGCCATTGTCAGGGTGAGTTTTTCTAAACAGTATGCTGTGTAGTCACTTTAATCAGAGATGGGAGGAAAAGGTTTCTTCTTAAGGATAGCCTAATTCTGAGCTAGCCTGGCAATACAAAATTGTGTGTACTGACGGGCTTCTTAACATTTGGTCTGGAACATGTTTGAGTATACATTTTTGTTTTTAAAAATAGTCTCATTTTGAAACATATTTGCAGACCATCTGAATTTCATGGAATACAATTAGAAAATAGTTATGTAACATGAAGACTATTATAATTTTTTAGTAGAAATTTTCTTAAAGTTTGTTTTTAAAAGGATGTTGAAGATCTTTAGTTTCTACTCTGTCTCCCTGGGTGTATGCTCATTTCCAGGCCTCGGTAGCCTAATCAGATCTGGCTTTTGTCTGTCCATAGAAATCTTTAGTGGGCTAGTAATGAATGCCCCTCCTGGCAAGGCTGTTCTGCCTAAGAGTATGCGACCCATTTCCTATCCACCATGGTACTTCTTCCATTGACTTAACTGTAAGTAGCAAGGACCATAGGGTGTTTGAGGGTAGAGTTTGTGCCATTATTTGGTAGCTGAAGAAACTAAATTTGGAGCATTTGGGGCCACACCAGTTGTTACGTGGCACGTCTGAGATTTTGTTTGTTTAAACCATATAAATATTTGACCCACCTGGAATTTATCCTGGTGCAAGGTGGGAACTAGGCTACCCAGTTGTAGTAACACCGTGCCCCGCTGTTTCAAATGCCACCCTTATTTACTTCGTTTCCATTTGTATTTGAATCTCTGTCTGGATTCTCTCTTCTTTTGCATTGATCATCTGTCTGTATATTTGTACAATTCTATTTTAATTATTGTGCCTTTATAATATTTGTAAAATATCTGGTGGGCTAGTATTCCCTTATTACCCTTTTTTTTTTTTGAGACAGAGTCTTGCTTTGCTGCCCAGGCTAGAGTGAGTGCCGTGGCATCAGCCTAGCTCACAGCAACCTCAAACTCCTGGGCTCAAGCAATCCTGCTGCCTCAGCCTCCCGAGTAGCTGGGACTACAGGCATGTGTCACCATGCCCGGCCAATTTTTTATATTCATTTATTTATTTATGTATTTATTTGTTTGTTTGTTTGAGACAGAGTCTCGCTTTGTTGCCTAGGCTAGAGTGAGTGCCATGGTGTTAGCCTAGCTCACAGTAACCTCAAACTCCTGGGCTCAAGCAATCCTCCTGCCTCAGCCTCCCGAGTAGCTGAGACTACAGGCATGCATGCACCACCATGCCTGGCTAATTTTTTCTATATATATTAGTTGTCCAATTAATTTCTTACTATTTATAGTAGAGACGAGGTCTCACCCTTGCTCAGGCTGGTTTTGAACTCCTTACCTCGAGCAATCCGCCCACCTCAGCCTCCCAGAGTACTAGTATTACAGGCATGAGCCACCTCGCCCTGCCTCTATATATATTAGTTGGCCAATTAATTTCTTTCTATTTATAGTAGGGGTGAGGTCTCACTCTTGCTCAGGCTGGTTTCGAACTCCTGACCTCGAGCAATCTGCCTGCCTTGGCCTCCCAGAATGCTAGGATTACAGGCATGAGCCACCATGCCCGGCCTGCTCTTTCTTTGTCACATATTTCCTGGCTGTTGATTTTAGAATTGTATCTAGTGCTAAAGCTGTTAATTTATTATTTTATTGGGGTTACATTATTTTTATGAATTAACCAAAGGAGAATTGATATCCTTATGATGTCGACTCTTGCTGTCCAGGACTAGAGTGCATTGACTTAAGTCTCTGTGCTCTTCAAATAGTATAATATTTAAAAATTTGTTTCATAAATATTTTGCATGCTTATGTTTCTTCTTAGTTTTTTCATCTTTTAGGTTATTATTCTCATTTGTTTCTAAATTTAAACATTTTAAAAATGAATAATGTATTTTAGCCACACCTACATGAAAAAAGTTATCATTTTGAAACTTATATTTGATTGACTTTTCCTGAATCCTGTTTTCAAGACTTATGAAGTCATTGGTGAGATAGACTTTGATTCTTAGTTATTTGTCTGTTTTCTGCTACTAATTGCATTTGTCATTACTTTATGTTTCTTCTCTGAGCTTAGTTACCTCATCTGTAGATTGAAAAATCTGACACAGATCTTATCTGTTGGTTCTGATGTGATTAGCTTCCTGGAAGCCTTACATCTGCTCAGGGAAGCCTTCCTGATGCTGAGGCTTATCTGACTCCAAGTGATGGAGAACTATTTGAGCTTTGGATTTCTAGTCCATTCTGGCCAGGCTGGTGGCCCACCACCATCAAGGTCATGGACAGGAAGCTCACTGTCCTCCTTCCAGGGCTTATCTGTTTGTTGGGTAATTAAAGGTTTAGGGCCCTGGTTTGGAGTTGCTTGGAGTCCTAGTATCTCCTTGTGAGTCTGTCTTTCCTCTGCATTTCCTCCTCTGGACCCTTAGCTCTTAGACTTACCATCCTTTGGCTCCACGCGTTTCCCAGTGCCTCCTCACTGTCAGCGTCTTCTTTTTCCCTTCTGCCTCCTGTTTCTCTCCCTCCTGCCCCCAATACACATGCAAGGAAGTGGAGCCTAGGGGTTAAAAGAACTAGCTTTGGCCGGGCGCGGTGGCTCAAGCCTGTAATCCTAGCACTCTGGGAGGCCGAGGCGGGTAGATTGCTCGAGGTCAGGAGTTCAAAACCAGCCTGAGCAAGAGCGAGACCCCGTCTCTACTATAAATAGAAAGAAATTAATTGGCCAACTAATATACATAGAAAAAATCAGCCGAGCATGGTGGCGCATGCCTGTAGTCCCAGCTACTTGGGAGGCTGAAGCAGAAGGATCGCTTGAGCCCAGGAGTTTGAGGTTGCTGTGAGCTAAGCTGACGCCACGGCACTCACTCTAGCCTGGGCAACAAAGTGAGACTCTGTCTCAAAAAA
>VSMD01124425.1:0-33153 GCA_008750895.1 Mirza zaza
AAATCCTTGCCCCATGGTTAGCTACACTTGCAAATAATGATAGTAACAGGAACTGCTAGAACTCATTGACACCTGCCTACTTCATGCCAGGCATTGTGATAAATCCTTTACATGTATGTAACCTTGTTTAGGCCGGGTGCGGTGGCTCACACCTGTAATCCTAGCACTCTGTGAGGCCGAGGCGGGCGGATTGCTTGAGGTCAGGAGTTCGAAACCAGCCTGAGCAAGAGTGAGACCCTGTCTCTACTATAAATAGAAAGAAATTAATTGGCCAACTAATATATATAGAAAAAACTAGCCGGGCATGGTGTTGCATGCCTGTAGTCCCAGCTACTTGGGAGGCTGAGGCAGCAGGATTGCTTGAGCCCAGGAGTTTGAGGTTGCTGTGAGCTAGACTGATGCCACGGCACTCACTCTGGCCTGGGCAACAAAGAGAGACTCTGTCTCAAAAAAAAAAAAAAAACAAAACCTTGTTTAACCCTCACCGTCCTTGAGGTAGGTACTATTATCCCTATTTAAGATGAGGAAACTTAGCCAAAGAACATTTAAATAACTCGCTCGTACATGTGAACTGAGGCACAGACAAGGTTATTCGTTGTATCATTGAAATCACAACAGGCTGAACAGCACAAATGCTCGTCAGCAGGCAGCTAAGAACATTAAGGTGCACATGCTCAGTGAAGGATGCTGCTGTCAAAAAGAACGAGGAAGCCTGCATCAAGCTCCTCCGGAGCACTCAGGGTGGGGGCAGCTGCGTGTAGCCGTCTCTGCAGGAGACTTTTGTCTATTATTCACCTGTGGCACATGGAGAAATGACACTTCCCCGTCCCCTCATATTAGTGAGGGGCTGTTGGACATGCTCGGATCAACGGGCTTTGGGCAGAGTGGTGAGAGTCACTTCCAGAACAGAGGAAACCCCAGCACTGTCCTACCCCCACTGCCACGACCAGTGATGCCTTGGCTGGTGGAGGCTCTGCCAGCCTGGTCCCCACATGAGGACAATGTGGAGCAGAGTCCCCAACTAATGTGTGATGGACATGTGGTGTGGCTGAGAAACGACCCTGTTGTCTACACTGTGGTGTCTTAGAGGTGTTTGTTACTACAGCATAACCTGGCCGTGTATACCTGTCTATATATCCTCTGTTCTCAGCTTGGGCTAATGGAATCCAACCACCTCCCAACTTCATCCTGCCTTTGAACTTGGTCAGGGAGGGAGATGAGAAAGAGATAGCTATGACTTTGGTACAGCCCCCCAAAACTAGACTCCTCTGGCTCCCCAAGACCGGGTCCTGAGAACTGTCAGTGATGGGGAAGTGAGAAACACTCACTTGGGGATGGAAGGGTGGGGAAGGCACCAAGGTGAGGGAGGGGATAGGAGAGTGAAACTACAGGGCCCAGCTCTCTCCTTGGCATGGGCATTTGGCTGCAGGGGTGGAGAAAGTGGAACAAACTAAAGGGGCCCGGCCAAGTGCTGGCGTGCCCTATCCACGGACTGTGGGCACCACTGGTGTCACTCCTGGGCACAGTCCCAAGGCCTGGAGATGCCTGCAAGGAGACTTAAGCCACCGGGGCAAGCCAGGGGTGTCTTCAGAGCTGGGCCAGGCCTGCTCCGTCTGGCCCCAGCACGTTGCAGATGTACACCTTGTCTCCTGCATCCCAAAGGCCACGTTCCTGTGGGCCACCGATGACTTTGGCCTGCCCCCCCATCTTCTTCCCACATCACACCTCCCTCACTTCTCTTTTGAAACTCCACTTCCCATGTGGCTGGTTCTAGCTGCCCTCTGTGAAAATACACAAAGACCAACCAAATAAGAACAGGCAGAGCCTACTTATTCTGAGCTTGCTATGACAGGGAGCCGGCCACTGTCACTTGGGTTTGGCAGAGACTCAAAAGCAGGCTGAGGAATGAGAATGCCTTAGAGTGGACCAAGGGAAGGCTCAGGTGCGTCCTCATGGGGGCCGGAGGGCCCCAGGAGGGCACTGGAGGTGGCTGCGACATGTGGGAGGAGGCACACTGGCTTTCTCCAGTTGGTCCTCAGTTGGAAGTGGGGGCAAAAACTGGGGATGTCGGCAGTCATTAATCAGGTCCTGGCCATTCTGGGCTGACTGTGACAGAAGTTGTTGTGTGGCCTCCTGAATTGTCCCTAGAGAGACAATCTGACCTAGAGCGGGCTGGCTCCCTGACTTGTCACTGCAGACAAGTTGGTTTCCTGGCTGCTGCCAGAAGTCGAGGGTTCCGAGTTCTGTTTGACCTGCAGTCTGGCCATTGTGCACTTGTGTGTTCAGTGTCTTGCTTCTCTGGAGACATGTGGCCCAGCCACACCGACTGCAGCCTTTTCAAGTCAGCATCTGAAGCTTGAGCGGAGAAGGCAGGAGCCCATGTGTCTGCCTTTTGAGGAACAGCTCCTGGCAGATTTCTGGACTGGGGGGAGGGGGAACTGGACCCTGGGTTACATACAGGTCTCCAGGCAAAGCTTTAGACTGTGTCACCCATTGGAACACCACGATACAAAGCCAGTGGCATAGTTTGGTTATTTGTCCCCTCCAAATTTCATGTTGAAATTTGATCCCCAATGTTGGAGGAGGGGCCTGGTGGGAGGGTGTTGGGGTCATGGGGGCGGATCCTCACCAAAATCATGATACCATCCTCATGGTAATGAATGAATTTTCACTCTAGCGCCTCCCTTCTCTTTCTCCCTCCTCCCACTTCCTCTCACCTCCCGGTGTGAGTAGAGGTCACGCAGGCATCAGGCAGAAAAGGAAGGTGGAGAGAACCCGAGTGCAGCTGTTTCGGCCGGTATCGGACCTTGACCCCCCGAACTAGAAAGTCGTCAGCAAGTCACGGGCGGGTCCAGGTAGGTGAATTACTAAGCTGGATGGATGCCTTACTAACCGCGCTTACCTTCCCGTGACAGCAGTTTATGACTGATCTTTACGGCCTGACCTCAAGACAATGCTGGGCATGCACGGCTGTTTCCTAACGGAGTTTTCGAACATTTAGAAACGTTACCATTGCCCTGTTAGATGTCCCTACTTGGGAAAGGATCTCTACTCTGTCTGTGGAGTGGGATCTCTTGTCTGTCTCTCTCTCTCTCTCTCTCTCGATAAACTTTCTGTTGCAGTTGGCTGCACTCGAATTCTTTCCAGCATGAAGCCACGAACCCATTTGCTGTGTTCAGGGGGCTCTCCTCCCTTCCCCGGGGGACCCTGCGTCAGAAGCAGCCCGAAGCCCTCACCAGAAGCAGATGCTGGCACCATGCTTCTTACCCAGGCCGCACAACTGTGAGCCAAATAAACATCTTTTCTTTATCAATCACCCAACCTTCTGTATTCCTCTACAGCAACACAAACAGACTAAGACTGCCAGTGAGCCAAACAGCACCGCCTCTAGGGCAGGCGGTTACAGCAGGCCCTGAGGCCCTGGGAAATTGCACGACTTGGGTTGCCAATCTGTCCACATGCCGGGGCCTGGACCAGCGACCTGGGGACTAAAACCCAGAGACTTGGCTCCTCGAGGCTCTGCGCGGTACTGCAGGCTGGCTCCAGCCAAGGTGGGCAGCCCTGAAGAGCCCTGCAGAAGGATGCTCCCCAGGGGCCAAATTCCAAGGGGCATCCCTCACTGTCCACCTTGCCAGGAAAGACTGAAGTCTAAGGTCGGCATCCACAGTCCTGGGCGGGGGCCAGTGCTCAGGAACTTGCCATTGGCGTTGGGATGTTGGTGCAAAGGTTTAAGGAAGGGGCTTGGCGGTGGTCCACGCAGGCAAACGCGCATGTCCCCTGGGAATGCTGTCCCAGAGGACCCTGCTTCAGAAAAAGTCTCCTAACAATTGGAGTGTGGGGAGGGCGCCTAAGACTCAGCAGGAGACTGCCCTGTCCTGTCCTCTGTCCTCCTTCCCCAGCCCACCCAGTGCCTACTCAGTGGGATTTCGGGCACCTGTTGGTAACTAACTTGGTGGCTTCACTCACCATCTATATCTGCGGGTCACGAATGCAAGCAAGCACGCAGGCCGCACAGCCACCTGCGGCGTGGGCGGGGCCCTGGGCCACTTCCCGCGAAAGGCAGGGAGAGGGCTCGCCCCGCCCCACCGGCCCCGCCCCGCTGGCCCCGCCCCGCCCCGTTGGCCCCGCCCCGCCCCGCTGGCCCCGCCCCGCCCCGTTGGCCCCGCCCCGCCCCGCTGGCCCCGCCCCGCCGGCCGGGCCTCCAGAGCACGCGCAGTCAGCCTCACACGCTGGGGGTGGGAGCGCGGAGGAGTCCTCTCGCGAGAAGTGAAACTGACACGAGATGCCCGGAGAAAAGGTGTGAGCCCCAACAAACCTGCCTGAGGTTTGCAAGCGCCTGTCGCTCACAGAACTTTCCGTTGCCTTTCCCGCGTGCTCCTAAGGCGACAGACATCAACACACAACAAATAACTGCCATGTATTTGAGAGGAATCTCTATCATGAAAGAGGGGGACAATAATAAACAGAGAAAAGTCATTCCCAGAGGAGCGAGGCCATGCAGGCTGCACATGCAAAAACTTCAAATGAATTTTAATCAGTGTCTTCAGGGAAAATAAAAGGTATCACATCCAGAATATGAGAAAGAGGGGCTATTAAAAAGAACATGCGGAGGAAAAGAAGGAGCTCTTAGAAATTAAAAATATGAGAGCAGAAATGAAAAAATCTCAGGAGACATTTGAAAAGTACATATGAAAATAGAATAAAAAGACAAAGGCATGGAAAGATAAGAAAAATAGAGTATTATTTGAGGAGATCCAGAGAGAGGGAAGGGCAGGAAAAAAAATAGGGAGGAAATGATCAAATGAATAATATGATACAATTTCCCAGGGCTGAAGAACAGGAGCCTTCAGACTGAAAGGCACACTGAGTGCGTAGCACAAAGAATGAAAAAGGACCAAAGACTGAAACGAACGCATATCATGAAATTCTAGAGCCTCCAGAAATAAAATGGAGACCCTGCAACCCTTCCAGAGAGAGAAATCAAACAAGTCCTACACCACAAGGAATAAGGAATTCAGAATTGCATCAGATTTTGGGGGGGGGTGATTTTAAAACATGTCCACAAATACTTTTGACACTTCAGCGTCTCTGTGCCCTGCCATGGAAGCTGGACTGGCTTTTGAGGCTGCCTTTATGAAGAGAATGCAGAGGAAGTGATGTCCTGGGGTCTCCCAGGCTAAGTTAGAAAAGGTCACACAGCTTTGCAGTTTCTCTGTGACAGTCATTTCAGTTATTATGCAAAAGGTCCAGCTACCCTGAGGCTGCCACAGGGAGAGATGAGAGACAGAGAGAGAGAGATGCCCGAGGAGCCTTAGCTGTTCCAGCTTCCAGCTGTTCTCCCAGCCAGGTGCCAGCCTGGTGAGGAAGAAGCCCTCAAGGTGACCCCACCACAGCTATCATCTTGACTGTGACCATGTGAGACCCTGAGTGAGAACGGCCTAGTTGAGCCCATTCGACCCCCAGATTCACACCTTTGCAAGGTGTCCTCAGAAAGGGGAGATGAGAAAGAGAACAAGGCAAACACATCTGCTCCCAGCTGCCCAGACCTGGCAGTGACACGCTCTTGCCTTATTTGGATGCAAGAGGATGGGAAATGTAGTTTAGCTCCGTGCCGAGGAGAGGAACTAAGTTTGTGATATCCGACCAGGCTCCACCACACACCACAACAAACCCGTGGATGTACGGGAACTTGGTGTGTAACAGCAGTGACATCATAAATAAGTTTGCAAAAAGACTTATTCAGTAGATAGTATTAGTAAAACTGATTCAGCATATTAATAAAACTTACTCCTTTTACCTCGCACTATACATTTAATAAAGTCCAAACAGATCCATGATTCTCCACTGGGGGCAATTTTGTCCCCCTGAAGACATTTGGCAAGGTCTGGAGACTTTTTTGTTGTCCCAACTTGTGGGGTATGGGCACCTAGGGACACTATTCAACATCCTGCAATGCACAGGACAGCTGCTCACAGCAAAGAGAAACCCTTCGACAGGGTTTACTCACATGTGAAACAGAAAAATGAAATACTAACAAAAAAAAATTAAAGAAAATTCCTTATGACCTTGGGCTGGGTAGGCATGAATTTCTTAAACAAGGCCTCCAAATGAATGAACTTGACCATATTAGAACTGAGGACTTCTCTTTTTTTTCCCCCCCAGCATATTGTGGGTGTACAAATGTTAAGGTTACATATATTGCCCTTGCCCCCCCCAGGACTTCTCTTGTTAAAAAAAAATTTAAATTGACACATTGTACTTGCACATATTTATGGGGTACAATTTGATGTTTCCATACATATATATATATTGTATCAAATCAGCGTATTTAGGGTGACTACCTCATGCATTTATCTTAGGATTTATCTTGTACAATAATCATTATTGTTTATCAGTTCATCAGATGATAAAATCACAGGAAATATTTGCAACATTTGACAGGAAGAGGGAGAATTTGTGGCTTATAATGGAGGAGTTGGTGTTCCCACTAATCTCTCAGAATCCCCCAAATCCACAAAGACCATGAAAAACCAAAACGTACGCTGCATGTCTTATTAGAGTAGGAGATATCACAGGTGATTGTAGTTAGGAGCTTCTATGCACCAAATGATATACCTGGACATTTGTAAAGCAAAAGCTAGCAGGTAGACAAGGACTTTGGCAGCTCTAAACCACAGATTTCAAACTCTGCCATAGGAAAATAGAGAAGGCACCATCCTTTCAATTGCTCTTGGACCATTTACTATAATTACCATATATCGTGCCTCAAATAAAGTTTTAGAACATTCCAGAGAGAGAGGGAGAGAGAAATAGTACAGACAACAGTCTCTCATTATGAGGCAATAAAACTAAGAATAACAAAACCAGGAAACAAAAACATCCTAACACCTGTACATGATAAATCTCTCTGAAAATGACTCTCATCAAAGAAGAAATCAAAACCAAAATTGCCGAACATCTAGCAAATTTTGATGAAGATGCACCATATAGCAGAATCATCGGCCTACTTTTGTCTGGATCACTATACTTTATGATGAGGCTTGCTACCTGGCCAGGCAGGCCCCCCAGCACCCCACCTTGCTCTTCTGCAAAATGGCCTGCCCATTCTTGGCCCTTTGTTGTTCTATACATTTTAGTATCAGCTTTCCTGGTTCCATGGAAAGCCCCGATGGGATTTTGATTAGCATTTGCAGTGAATTTATGGATCAACTTGGAGTAATGTGACACCTTTATAATAAATAGTAAGTCACCCCACCTGGTGAGGCCCCTGAGCAGCTGAGGTGCTAGAGGGGCACGTGGGTGATGATGGAGGAAGGAAGCCTTACATCCTAGCCGAAGCCCCTCCAGGTCCTTTTGGATTTGAGTTTTGCATAATGGGAGGAAACTGTCTTCCCAAGGAGCAAAGTGGTCACAGGAGGAAGAAAATGTAACAGAAGACAAACAGCTCAACTTGACTTTAAGAATAAAAACTCAACAGGTTTTTTTTTTTCTTTTTCTTTTTGTTGATTGATAAGATGAGGCCTGACATTTCTAAAAACTGAAGGCTTGAGGAATGAGGAAGGTGAGTTTCACATTTCTAACAGCTTAGGAGGGGCGTGGAAGAAGCCTATAAGCTCTTCTTGGTGCCTGTCATCCCAAGAAGCCATCAGGGCTAGGTTGGGTGAAAAAGAAGAGATTAGAACTTTTGTGTTAGGGGACAAAGGGAGCATAGGCAGGACTCCAGGGGACGAGTGGGGGATGGGCAGAGGACCAATGTGGGAACACTCCAGATACCGAGACCTGATCTGCTGGGTATCTGAACATCTGCCTGTTGCAGGGAGGTGCCAGGATGAGTGGACCCAGGGACTGTGCTGGTGTCTGGGACCTGTGCTAGACAGGGTCTCATTGGAACTCCCTGATTGGCAGGAATTTGCAACCATGTCCACTGCTTCAGGACAGCATAGGCCAGAGAGGGCCCTGACGCGGGCAGGATGGTGGGGAGTGGCCTCACACTAGGACTAGCGCTTGGAGAGCATGCTGGGCCAGCGGGGAGGCCTGGGCCAGATGTCATTAACTGTGCCACTCACCTCAAATGCGCTCACCTTGTGCTATGTGTGTACCCCGCCAGCCGTGACTGATTGACGTTACTCTCTCCAGTTTAAATTTATCGGGGGAAAAAAGCAACAGAAAACAGGCAGATTTCCAGTTCAAGACAACAGAGTACAACCTGAAATCCACTCTGTCACTCAAACACACCAAAACCAGAGAAGAGGCCGGTCGCGGTGGCTCACACCTGTAATCCTAGCACTCTGGGAGGCTGAGTCGGGTGGATTGCTTGAGATCAGGAGTTCGAAACCAGCCTGAGCAAGAGCAAGACCCCGTCTCTACTATAAATAGAAAGAAATTAATTGGCCAACTAATATATGTAGAAAAAATTAGCTGGGCATGGTGGTGTATGCCTGTAGTCCCAGCTATTTGGGAAGCTGAGGCAGGAGGATTGCTTGAGCCCAGGAGTTAGAGGTTGCTGTGAGCTAGGCTGACTCCATGGCACTCACTCTAGCCTGGGCAACAAAGCGAGACTCTGTCTCAAAAAAAAAAAAAAAAGCCAGAGAAGAAAAACATTTTAAAAATGAAATCATGGCTGGTCCGAAGGTCGTGAGTTATCTCACTTGATTGTTCACAGTCAGTTACAGATTGAACTCCTTGTTCTACTACTTTCCTCCCCTCCTCACTACTGCACTTGACTAGTCTAAAAAAAAAAAAGAAATCTCGGTCACACAGAAATCCCAGGCTGAGCACACGTGCCCTGGGGCCAGGCCCTCCGTCTGTGCCCAGGGGTGCCGGGCAAAGCTGAGGACTCAGGGCAACAGCCTGGAGGGGGGAGCCAGAAATGCCCTGCCAGGGCACGGGCACATGAGTACAGAACTGGGGAGAGAGGGAAGTGCAGAGGGAAGCAGTAAACTTTGTTTCTGTTGCATATTTGGCAAGAAGATAGAGATATGAATTAGCTTTTGCTGGGAAATGAAATTTAGGTACCACTTAAATATTTAAGGGTAACCACTACAATAAAAGTAAAATGTATCACTTACAAACCAGTAGTAGAGGAGAAGAAAGTAGCACAAAGAAAACTCAATTAATTCAACAGAAGCCAGGAAAATGGGGCAGGGGGGAGAGAAATTAAGAGAAAGAAGGCAAAATAGAAAACACACTATGGTACGGTAGATGTAAGTCCCAGGATAACAACAATAAATGCAAATAGGTCAAACTGGCTTCTTAAAAGGCAGATGCTGATTGGATTAAAATAAAGCAAAATGAAATTTAATTATATGTTCTTTTTAAGAGATACTTTAAAAGAAGATAGAAATAGAAAAAAATTTACCTAATACTAATAAAAAGAAAGCAATATTACTATTAGAAACGTAGACATCAAGGTAAAATCATTAAAGAGACATAGAGAAATATTCCATATTAGAAAAAGGAAAAATCCATCAAGAAAACTTTCTTTAAAATATAGGTGATCAAAGTGGCTCAAGGAAATAGATAAATAACCATAAAAGGGATGGAAATAGTGTTCAGATCATCACTAAGCAGAGGTCCCAGCTCCAGATGGGTAAGTTCTAGTCATGCTTCAGGACATGGATCATTGTTTTTTCTTTTTTGGGGGAACAGAGTATTGCTCTGTTACCCAGCGTAGAGTGCCGTGGCGTCAGCCTAGCTCACAGCAACCTCAAACTCCTGGGCTCAAGCGATCCTCCTGCCTCAGCCTCCTGAGTAGCTGGGGCTACAGGCACATGCCACCAACCTGGCTAATCTCTTTTTATTTTTAATAGAGACGGGGTCTTGCTTTTACTCAGGCTGGTCTTGAACTCCTGAGCTCAAGGGATCTCCTGCCTTGGCCTCCCAGAGTGCTAGGATTACAGGCATGAGCCACTGCACCCAGACTAAGGAAACTGATAATTTTTTAAATTAAAAAAAAATTTTTTTTTTGAGACAGAGTCTCACTCTGTTGCCCGGGCTAGAGTGCCATGGTGTCAGCCTAGCTCACAGCAACCTCAAACTCCTGGGCTCCAGCGATCCTCCTGCCTGAGCCTCCTGAGTAGCTAGGGCTACAGATATGTGCTACCATGCCTGGCTAATTTTTTCTATCTATTTTTAATTGTCCAATTAATTTCTTTCTATTTTTAGTAGAGACAGGGGTCACACTCTTGCTCAGGCTGGTTTCGAACTCCTGACCTTGAGCAATCCTCCCACCTTGGCCTCCCAGAGTGCAATTTTTAACCTCAGGAAACTCTTCCAATATGTAGAAAAAGGTGGAAAGTGGCCCACTTCATTTTAAGGGACTAGTATAGTCTTGTAGCAAAACTGGACAAGATCTCGTGGAGAAAACAAAACTATAGGTTGCCCCAGCTTATAAGCATTGGTATAAAAATGAAATAAAATGTTAACAAAACAAAATGTCAACAAAACAGCAGTACAATGAAAGAATATTACATCATGACCAATAGGTGTTTATACCCAGAATAATAAAAAATAAGAATAGTGAACAATTACATACCACTTACTATGTGCCAGGCCCTGTTCTAAGGGCTTTACAGAGATTAAAATATTTAATCATCATGACACCTTGAGGCACAGAGAGGGCTAGGAACTTGCTCAATGACACACAGCTGATTAAATAGTAGAGCCCAGAATTTAGTCTGGACAAGCTTCCACTTCTGCTCTCAGCCACCTTACTCTGCCACCACTTTAGTTCACCAGATTAGAAAAATGACTGATGTAATTAACCACAGATTAAAGAAGAAAATATGATCATCTCAGATGCAGAAAAAGCATTCAGTGAAAGTGAGCACCCCTTCAAAGACAAAACTGCTCTCGGAAAGGACTTTCCTTAACAGAATCCAGGTCCCCACCAAAAACCTCATGCTTACTGGTTGCCATGACAACTGTGACACACACTAATTGCTTTAAGATAAATAGACAAGAGTTCTCAGTGCCTGATGGGGGAGGAGGCCTATTTCCAAGGAGCCTCTGGGCAACCGAGCAAGCCATGCCCAGATCAGTTTGGACAATGGGAATTTTATGGCCCTGAATTACCACTACCTCTGCACCCAGCTTGCAAGCAAGCCAGTTGGAAGCAAAGGATACGCTGCCCAGGATGCAGCAGGTGTCATGAAAGATGGTCTGAGTGCCTGGGAAAGAAGACATGTGGCAGAAGGCAATAAAGGATGTTGGAGAAGACAGTAGGATAGAGGCTGCTTAATGTTTCCCATCACCAGCTTTACCTGCAAAGGTTGGAGCTGTTATTGTTCAGAATTTTACCTCCTTTTGCATGTGGATCAACAGGTATTTTCTGTAGTCATTCTGTCTTTATTTTCATGAGCAGCTTACTCCTAATTAGGGGAAACAGAGTCAGAAACTCATGCACACGAGTTCCGTTTCTGAGCAGTCAGTGGGGAACTGTTGGCCTACGGAAATCTGAAGGCACAGGGAAAGAAAAGGCAAAACAAAAAACCCTATTGATGGAATTGGGGTCCTTGATGTTAAACTTTTACACACTCCCATTAAAATCACACCCAGATAAGGAACCCCGTGGTCACTACTGTTCGGCCTTATTCTGAAGTTCTTAGTTGGTGCAATGCAATAAGAAAAAAACCCCATAATACTCTGAAATTAAAAAAAAGAAAGCAACAAAGAACAGTGTTGATCTATCAGTTAGGCAGAGGATGGAATAAACAGGGATATAGGCTTAGGTTTGAGCTATAACTTTAGTTGATCAACAAATGATTTATTTTTTATTTTTTTAATCTTGCTTGGTATTTTATATTATTATTTTAAAATTTCATCATTCAATACAATCAAATGTCAATCTCTGCATAGGATATGCAATGGATGTAGGCACTAGATAAAATGTTATGAATTTAATTAAAAATGTTACATTTACTTTATTAAAAAAAGACAAAAAGAAATGAGACCCCTGACATTAGAAGAGACTAGGCTCTTATTATTTCTCAACAGTATGATCACTGGCATAGAAAACAGAAAAGCTTCACTAGGCAAACTTTTATAGTAGGCATTAAGGCTGCAGTCCCCAACCCCTGGGTCTTGGACCACTATGGGTGTGTGGCCTCTGAGGAACCGGGCCACACAGCAGGAGGTGAGCGGCAGGTGAGTGAGTGAAACTTCATCTGTATTTACAGCCACTCCCCATTGTTCTCATCACTGCCTGAGCTCCGCCTCCTGTTGGATCAGTGGAGGCATTAGATTCTCACAAGAAGCATGCAACCTAGATCCCTCCCACCTACAGTTTACAGTAGGCTTTGTGCTACTTCTCATAGGAGATTCTCACAGGAGCCTAAACCCTACTGTAAACAGTGCATGTGAAGGATCTAGGTTGCGTGCTCCTTATGAGAATCTAATGCCTGAGACTCTAATGATCCAAGGTGGAGCTGAGGAGGTGATGCTAGCACTGGGAGCAGCTGCAAATACAGATGATCATTAGCAGAGAGGTCTGACTGCACAGTAAATGTAATGCACTTGAATCATCCTACGACCATCCCTCCCCTACCCCCGTCCGTGGAAAAATTGTCTTCCATGAAACCAGTCCCCGGTGCCAAAAATGTTGGGGACCGCTGCATTAAGGGATCTGGATGCAATATCCATAAAGGCAAATCGATAGTGTTCTATTCACCAACAATAACCAGTTAGAAAATGTAATCAGAAAATATAATAAAAACACAAAACCAAAAAACATCACATAAAATACCTGCATTAAAATATGTCCAGGCCGGGCGCGGTGGCTCACGCCTGTAATCCTAGCTCTCTGGGAGGCCGAGGTGGGCGGATCGTTTGAGCTCAGGAGTTCGAGACCAGCCTGAGCAAGAGCGAGACCCCATCTCTACTATAAATAGAAAGAAATTAATTGGCCAACTAATACATATAGAAAAAATTAGCCGGGCATGGTGGCACATGCCTGTAGTCCCAGCTACTTGGGAGGCTGAGGCAGCAGGATTGCTTGAGCCCAGGAGTTTGAGGTTGCTGTGAGCTAGGCTGACGCCACGGCACTCACTCTAGCCTGGGCAATGAAGTGAGACTCTGTCTCAAAAAAAAAAAAAAAAAAAAAATGTCCAGAATTTTTTAAAACAAAAATTCTAAATGTTTAGTGAAGGACCTAAAAGATCTGAGAAAATGAGAGTGACACCACATACCTGGGTGGGAAGACGCACTATTGTAAAGATGTGGATCTTTTCTGGCACTTAGGGAAACACTCTCGGGGCATTTGTGGTGTGCCAGGCGCTGCCCTGAGCACTTATGAGCCCCTCGTTTACTGTGCTCAGCAGCCCTCACCGGCACTGCTTTCTGGTGTATGTTATCCTCAATTTCCACGTGAGGAAACTGAGGCCCGAGCCATAAACTCTCACAGCTAATAAGTAGTGGAAGCATGATTTGGAATCCAGGCTCTTACCCTTGAAGCTCTGGTGTCACTGGCAGATAATCAGGATTCTAAATCTATTTGTATACACACGGACTAATCTCAAAAACATAGTGCTGAATGAAAAAAAGCAAGGTAAAAGTTTTATTTTACGGAAAAATACCATTACTGCAAATAAAAAGCGCCAAGCACTCACTTTCCTTTTGCACATGTAAAAGCATTTTTTTTTTTAAAGATTGGGAGATGGTATCAGATTCAACAGTATTTGGCTCTAGGACAGTGGGGAGGGACTTATAGTTTTTTTCTGTAACGGTCCAAATTATTACAGATCAGTATATTCGTATTCCACTGTGAAGTGTTTTAAAATCACCTAGAAAACACAGTGTGGACAGCACAATGATAATGGGGATTGTCAGATGGTAAAAGTATGTTACTACTTTCTGCTCGCTTTTTCATATTTCTTCAATTTCCAACATAGGCAAATATTGATATTTTGCATTTTCCAAATAAAAAGTTCCATCTCAATATTGCATAAGCACCTTCCTTGAGAAGCTCTGTGCTGGGGCTCTGGGAAGAGAGATCTGATCACATCTTACTCACCCTGGGCCTGTGACAACAGGTGCTCAAGATAGTTGCACAGGGTGGTCAAAGGAAGCTTCCTGGGGGAGGTGACATCTAAAGGGTTCCTCGGGAGGAGGAGGAGGAGAAGGAAGGGCACCAACTGGGGAGGAAGACAGACCCTCTGGTGCAAGCCCAGCTTGCTGTGGGCCAAGACATCAGAGCTGGAGCTGGGCAGGTGGGCAGGCACAGACGAATAGCACCTTACATGCCAGGCCATGAGGCCTTCGGCTTTGTCCCAGGGCAACAGGGAACCACAGAGGGTCTTAGGCAGGGGAGGGGTAAGATGAGTGTGAGATTTACAATAATCCTGCTGGTTCTGTTTGCAGAGAAAGGTCCGGAGGGGCCAAGATGCAAGGCTGGGAGATGCCACGGAGGCTTTGTTAATGCCAGGTGAAAGATGATGGGGCCACAGCCATGGGGCAGGGCCTGAGAACACAGGAATCGGGAGTGTTTGGAAGGCAGACTTGCCAGATGCAGTGGATCCAGGGTGTGCAGGAGGAGGAAGGGCCCATGATGCCACCCAGTCTGGCCTGGAGACGGCTGGGGAGGCAGATACAGGGACAGTGGCACAGGAGGGGACAGGTGCTGAGAAGAAGTGAGAGCCAGAGCCTGGGATGCCACAGAGGAGACTTCCTAGGAGGTGACACTAGAGTGGACCTCCTTCGTTAGTTGGGGAGCCTGGCAAGCAGGTGCTCTAGTGGGCAGAGAGCGAGTGGGGGATTTATCATCAGGGGACCTCAGGCTGAGTCCTGGCAGCTGGGCCATCCTGGGCAGGCCACTCGGCATTACTGATACACCCTGTTTGCTTCTGAAAACAGGGCTCATCATTCCCACACCCTGGGTTGTGAGAAGATTAAGGAGGTAACACATGGCAAGTGCTTGGCACAGAGCCTGGCACTAGATGAACAGGAGATCCTGCCCCTCATCCTCCGTTTCCTGTCACACCATGCCTGGCCATCTCCTGTCCCCAGCATCCCTAATTCTGTGTTCCCTTGACTCAGTTAAAGAGAGACGAAGAAGGAGTCCCCCCTCTGGCTCCATCCTTCCCCCGTTCTCCTGCCCCAAAGGGAAGGATCCGTGGACTCAGGTCTGAGCCCTGGATTAGCTGTGTAATCCCCAGATCTGCCTGGGCAATCTCTCTCCTGCCCAGGAGAGGGGGCCTGGGTCTGGGAGCCAGTACTCCTGGGCTCTGGGCCTGGTACTACCCTACACTTCTGGGAAACCTCAGACAGGGTGGAAATGCTCTTGGCACCTCTCTTGGGAACGCCACTGACATCCACAGGATAGGCATGTCAGTTGGCCTGTGTGTGTGCCATGTGCAGGAAGATACACCTGGACTCAAGTCCAGCTTCACCACTCGGCAGCATCATGCAAATGGGCAAGGGACAAAATGTCCCTGGGCCTCATTTTTTTCAGGTACAAAATAGAGTAAACACCATCCAGGGCTGCTGTGAGAGTATGAGAAAGTAGGTCCAAATGAGTTTATAAATAGCACATCTGAGAGAGACAAGAAAGGATGATTACAGCCCAAGAGAATAGAGCTGGCTCCTTCCCATAAGGAGTGGGAAACTGAGCTAGGGACAGAAGGCCAAAAAGGTCGCTCATCACTGGGACCAGAACCAGAGAGTTCCAGGGAGCTGAAAAAGACAAGAGGTCATCAGGCTTCCAAGACTTCCTGAGAAGGCAAAGGACAGAGGACCTCTTTGGGTCAGGGAGAAACCAAGTGACCGGGACGGCCACATAAACACCCTAAAACCTAATGAGGCCAGAAAGGGGTCTGGGATGACGGTGTCACAGCAGTGGCCTGGGCGGTGACCCTGGTGGGGGAGGGAGTTGTGGAACCCTTACATGCCGGACTAGTGCCTGATTCCGAAGGCAGTAAGGTCTCCACAGCCATACCACCCTGACCGCGCCTGAAACTAAGCAGGGTCAGGCCTGGTTAGTATTTGGATGGGAGACCGCCTCAGAATACTGGCTGCTGTAGGCTTAATAATTTTTTTTTTTTTTTTAATTTAAAAGAACGAAGGCAGTAGGGGCCACTCCATGATTTTGAACAGGAACGCAAAGTGCTGGGACTCTCCTGACAAAGGTTGGGAGGGCTCAGAAGCGCCCAGCAAGACGCTCATCCACCGACCCTCTCCCTCCTCTCTGCCTCACCCAGCCTAGGACTGGAGAAGCGCCTCCTCTGCATAGTCCTCAGCGAATAACCCCCTGCCTGCCTAGGAGTCGCCCGCCTCTCTGTGGCTAATGAGCAATCCTTCCCTGAGCACATGGATGTGCGGGAGAAGCTCACGGTTTTTCCGGGCTCGGAGTGGGGCAGAATAATCACAACGCAGGTGAGGCCTGGGCTGTAAGCGGGCTGATTTCTCCCTCCTCCCCAAACACCGGTGCGTACAGCAGGTGCGCACCGAACGCCGCACCTGTAGAAAGTGGACCACACCAGGACCCAGCAGAAATCGACATGCGACGTTTGTTAACTTGGGGCTTGAAAGGCTGGGAGCACCCAGACAAAGGCCGAGAAGCCGAGCGGGCGAATAATGGGGCGAACGAGTGAAGGGGAATCCAGCTAGCAAACGCCAGCCCGGCGGCGGGAGGAAGGCGGGCCGAGGCCGGCGGGACTACGTCTCCCAGAAGCCCCAGCGCCAGGCCGGCCGCTTTCGGCCTCTGCGCCCTCCCCAGGAGGCGGGGCCGGAGGGACGCAGGGATGCCTGGGCGCGCTGCCGGCGCTGGGCGCGTGACGTTCTTCCTGTGCGCCGCCTAGCGTCTGTTGTCGCGCCGGTTTCTCAGCCTCGGAGCTGTGAAGGTGACAGCGTGAAGTGACCCGGCTGGCCCCCGCGATGCTGGCCGCACGGCGGCTGCTCGGCGGGTCGCTCCCCGCGCGGGTATCTGTGCGTTTCAGTGGCGACACGGTGAGGCCCCGCCTGGCTCGGGCCAGGGGCGTTCGCGGGCCGGGTCTCGCTGCCGCGCCTCTGTGCTTGCGGGCTCTTGGGTCTGTAGTGCCTTCTGGAGAAGCCTTCTCTTCTCCCCAGGCCCGGCAGGAATGTTGCCGCTCCAGCCTGGTTGTAGAAGGGGAACAGTTTCTGACGGGAGAGTGCCTGCCCCGGGCCCTCCACCCTCCTGGCTTCCCTTATTTAGTAGTTCTCCGGCCCAGCGGGAAGTTTTGCGGGTTATAAAGCGTCCTAGTCTTTTATTCCCTTCCTTGCCACAGCCTTGTAGGGCGTGAAGGGTTCACAGCCCCATTTTGCACATGCAGAAAATAGCCTTGGAGAGGGATGCGCACCTCTTGATTCCCCATCCAGTGCTCTGCACCCTGTAGTGGTTGAAAAGTGCTTTTAAAGTGGAAGTCTGGAAGTCAAGACCTCTTTAGCCCTCGTCTGGGTTGCTCTCCACTGGGCAGTGTGGAATTCCAGCACCCACCTCTGCACAGTTTTATCCCAGGTGGGCCCCCTCCATCACCTTTGCGTCCTAGCCCCAGGGAGGCATTTCTTTTCCATCAGTAAACACATTTTGCTTCCTAAGCAGAGTTAGTAGGATAAGGCCCCTAGCCTAAACAAGTTTTGGTCCAGCGGGAGAGCCACACAAGTAAAGGGACATGCCATCACACTGAGTTTGGGAAGGCAGTATGGTGCCATGATTCAGGTATGGGCTTTGGCTACGGACAGACCTAGGCTCAAATTCTGTTTGCTGCTTTTGGCTGTGTGGCTTTCCATGAGTTCCTTTGGCTCTGAGCTTCAGTGTCCTCCTCTTTAAAATGGAGGAAATCATTCCTATCTCAGGGTTGTTGAGAGGATGAAATAGAACTTTAGATATAAAATGCTTAGTTCAGTACCTGCTAACCAAAAAATGCTTACTAAGTGGTGGTGGTATCCATGATGCTACAGAGTTTGAAGCTTAGGCTTCTCCCCTATCACCCAGCCCTTCCTAATAGGGGGGCTCAAGAGTCTATAGCATCTGACCCAATCCCTCATGGCCTCAGCTGGGCCTCTTGACTCTCTCTCTCCCCAGACAGCACCCAAGAAAACCTCATTTGGCTCACTGAAGGATGAAGACCGGATCTTCACCAACCTGTATGGCCGCCATGATTGGAGGTGAGACAGTGTTCTTAGTCCGGTGCAGGTGTCCTCAAACTATGGCCCACGGGCCACATGCGGCCCTCCAAGTGTTTTTGCCGCTGCTGCCTGTCCTGCTTAGCAGCCAACTCGTCTCGGGCCCACAGTGTGCATGTGTGGAATGTGTGCCGCACTCTCCAATGGCCCTCCAACGGTCTGACCGACAGTGAACTGGTCCCCTGTTTAAAAAGTTTGAGGACCCCTGGTCTAGTGGGTTCTGGAGTAAGGCCCTCCCTTCACTGCCTTCCCCACCCTGTCCAGGCTGAAAGGTGCTATGAGTCGAGGTGACTGGTACAAGACAAAGGAGATCCTGCTGAAGGGTCCCGACTGGATCCTGGGTGAGGTCAAGACGTCAGGCTTGCGGGGCCGTGGTGGCGCTGGCTTCCCCACTGGCCTCAAATGGAGCTTCATGAATAAGCCCTCAGATGGAAGGTATGTATAGGGAGACAGAGATGTGGTTATAGGAGAGACCTTGGGGGTGGCTGGGGCTTGCCTGGACTTTTGGGCTGTTTCCTTAGAAACTGAGCATGAATGAGGTAGGAGAATGTTCCCAGGCCTTATGTGGATGAGACTTGCATTTTTCTCTGGAATTTCTCAGGGGAGACCGCATAGCAGAATCAACACAAGACTTTGAGTCAGGCAGATTTACTTAAAAAACTAGCTCTGCCTTCTAATAGAACTTTAGGTAATCTCCTGGCCTTTTTGAACCTTAGGTTTCTTTTTTGTAAGTGGATATAGTGATATGCAGGGATTAAAGGGATAATGTTTGTATAATTTTTGGCTGGTACATTGGTTGGCACACAGAAAGCAAGTAATGAACCTCAGCTACTTTACCTCCTTTTGGCCCCAGAGATGTGGTGGAGGTTGAGGAAGGTTCTTTGTGACCAAGAGCAGTATCTGGCTCTCAGGGAAAAGCACAGGGAAAGATGTTTGGACTGAGCAGAATAAAGACCTTTCTTGTGGTCATAGCCACCTAAAGATGGAATGGGCAGTGAGCACCCTGTCTTTGGTGGTGAGCAAGCAGAGCCCCTGGGGGACATGTTGGGAGGGCAAACAGGGATTGGTTGTTAGAGGAGACATCTTTGAGGTCTCCCTGGGTAGAGTGGGGGTGGCATGTAGTTGAGGACCCAGTCCTGATGGGCCAGTAGCCTGTCTGAACCACGGGCCCCCACAGGCCTAAGTATCTGGTGGTGAATGCGGACGAGGGGGAGCCTGGCACCTGCAAGGACCGGGAGATCATGCGCCACGATCCTCACAAGCTGGTGGAAGGCTGCCTGGTGGGGGGCCGGGCCATGGGCGCCCGTGCCGCCTACATTTACATCCGAGGGGAATTCTACAATGAGGCCTCCAATCTGCAGGTGGGCCAGGAGGGGCATCGACAGATGAGAAAGTACTCGGCGTGCACTCACACAGCCCCCCTACCCAACACAGTGCTTAGGTGTTGGCACCTGCCCTGTTGGGTTGAAGTGGGAGGGTGGTGACCACTCTTGCATGTGTCCTGGACAGGACTTGGCACCCAAAGCCCCAGAGCCTTAACTTGAGAGGGCTTCATGACTCCTGAAATCATAGGCTGGGAACTCACACCCTTGTCCCGCAGGTGGCCATCCGAGAGGCCTACGAGGCAGGCCTGATTGGCAAGAACGCCTGTGGCTCTGGCTACGATTTTGATGTGTTCGTGGTGCGCGGGGCAGGGGCCTACATTTGTGGAGAGGAAACAGCGCTCATCGAGTCCATCGAGGGCAAGCAGGGCAAGCCCCGCCTGAAGCCCCCCTTCCCTGCAGACGTGGGTATGCCCTGGCCTGACCCTGGGCCTTGTCTTGGCTGTGTCCTGTGTAATCTGGGATCTGGCTAAGTCCTCCCCGGATTGTTCTTATGGCATTTCTGAGTGCCTTCTGGGCTGGGGCCAGAAACAGAGAGTAGGGTGGTGACAACATACAGGCTGCAGCCGGGCCTCCTGCAGGGCCTCATCCCACCTCGGCCCCATGTCAGACACCCAAGCCCCCTTCAAGCTAGTCTGTGGCTCTGCCTACAGAGTACCTGTCCTGGGAGCTAGGGGCTTGGTGGTGAACAAGGCGACGCAGCTCCTCCTGAGTCCAGCAGGGGTCCAGCAGGGGATAGGAATGACAAAGGGCCAAAAGAGCAGGGGCTCTCTGCCATGGGAGCAGGACCCTGGGACAGACCCTACTGCCAGGAAATCTGTCCCCAACCCCTGGCAGCCACCAGTTTCTCTTCCCATTTCCCTGAAGGAGTGTTTGGCTGTCCCACAACTGTGGCCAACGTAGAGACAGTAGCTGTTTCCCCCACTATTTGCCGCCGTGGCGGTGCCTGGTTTGCTGGCTTCGGCCGAGAGCGCAACTCAGGCACCAAACTATTCAATATCTCTGGCCACGTCAACCACCCTTGCACCGTGGAGGAGGAGATGTCTGTACCACTGAAGGAACTGATTGAGAAGCACGCTGGTGAGGCCTGGGGCCAGCGGGTGGAGGCAGGCGGGTGTCCACGAAGGACGAGGTGGGAGGTCAGGAGCTGGGGCTGGGTTCCGGGGCTGATGCAGATCCTGGGCTCAGGATGAGGCAGGTGTGCTGGCCCCAGCCCTGACCATCCATCTCTTTGGGGACCAACTTGGGTACCCCAGGGGGTGTCACAGGTGGCTGGGACAACCTCCTTGCTGTGATCCCTGGCGGCTCATCCACCCCACTGATCCCTAAGTCTGTGTGTGAGACGGTATTGATGGACTTTGACGCGCTGGTGCAGGCACAGACGGGCCTGGGCACGGCTGCAGTGATCGTCATGGACCGCTCGGTAAGGGCTTGCCCACACACACCCCCCAGTCCCTGCCTCCTCCCAGCCTGGGTGCTGAATCCCTCCTTGGGGCTCTCGGAAAACCCTCTTGCCAGCTCTTGGGTCCCAGTCCTGCAGCTCAAGACGCAAGTGATGTGGGAGAGGAGGGAGCGAGGCTGCTCTGGGGGAGAATGTGCCTGGAGCCTGGGCAGTGCGGGGTGCTCGGGGCGGGCTGACAGAGCCAGAGTGCTGGACGCCGGGAGGATCTGCTGAGACTGTGGGAGGGTGCTTCTGTGGGGCTGAGGCCCCGGGTTCTGTCTGGCCTTAGATGCCTGCTCACTGCCCCTTGTCACCCAGACGGACATTGTGAAAGCCATCGCCCGCCTCATTGAGTTCTACAAGCACGAGAGCTGCGGCCAGTGCACCCCATGCCGCGAGGGTGAGCATCGGGGCAGGTTAGGGGTTTGCTAGCTGTGGCTTCACTTAAGCCTGTACCCCTCAAGTGCTGTCCCACAGCCTGGCTGGGGAGACGATCAGGCCCCTCTCTTGTGGCTGTGGCTGCAGGTGTGGACTGGATGAACAAGGTGATGGCCCGCTTCGTGAAGGGGGACGCCCGGCCCGCTGAGATCGACTCCCTGTGGGAGATCAGCAAGCAGATAGAGGGCCACACCATTTGTGCCCTGGGCGACGGGGCTGCCTGGCCTGTGCAGGTACTCACTGCCCAGCTGCGTGGCACTAGGGTGGGTGTGCTGAGAGCCCAGGGTGTTGGGGATTGTGGACTCTGCTTCACACAGTCTCCTGCTTCCCCCACGCAGGGTCTGATCCGCCACTTCCGGCCGGAGCTCGAGGAGCGGATGCAGCGGTTTGCCCAGCAGCACCAGGCCCGGCAGGCTGCCCTGTGAGCCACCACCCTGGCCCAGGTCTCGGGCCATCTGTCTGGAATGCCGAACAATAAAGCAAGCGAGGCCCACATGCCTGTTGCAGCTCCTCTGTGACTTTGCTCTTTACCCTGCCACCTCTGGCCCTACTCATGGAAGCCTGTTTCCAGGCCATGCCTTTTGGAGGTCCACACCTTGGCCTTTTGGGGGTTGGTGAGTCAGTCCCAGACCATCCTGAGCAGCAGTCCCTGAGTGGAGGAGTCAGGGTGGGTGGGGGACTGGGAGGGCTGGGCCTGATCACTGTGGCCTGAGGTCACATCGGGGCCCAGGGCAGCACTGGCCCCTGGAGCGTGGGATATGGAAACTGGGACCCAGTCTGGCTGTGGCCAGAGAAGAGACAGGCTCTTGTCTGGCTTGAAGGACATGTTTATTTAAGCTTTGTGATTTGGGATGGGGTGAATGTGAGAGGGGAGACAGGAAATGCCTGTTTGGCTGGGGGCTGGGCACAGTGGGTGAAGCAGGCCCCAGGCTCTACCAGCTCCGTGGGGACAGTGTGAGCAGCTGTGGGGGAGCGGCAGCAAGCAGGGCCCAGCTGGGCTAGTCGCTGAGCTGGAGGGGCTCGCCGTCCAGCAGGTGCCACAGCTCCAGCCGGCAGTCACTGTGGCCCAGGCACTCTCGCCAGTGCCGCAGGCGCTCCCCACTGGCATGGCTGCCCAGCTGCACCCCGCCTGCCATGGGGGGTAGGTCAGGAGCTACCAGGAGCCCACTGGGCTCCCACCCTAGCTCCCCACGTTCCACTCACCGATGAAGTCGTTGGCTGTGCCCAGGTCGTAGTCCCACACAGACACCAGCAGCGTCTTCTGGGCCAGCTCCTCCCGTGGGCCTGCGTAGAAGAATTCCTGCAGGGAGAGGGGCAGAGGGGCAGGAAGGAGGAGGCCTGGGGTCCCCCACAGCTCAGGAAACAGGCCCAGGCAGGAGGAGGCCCAGCAAGTCAAGGCCAGGGCTGGCTGGGACCTGCCCGGCCCTGGCTCACCTCGTTGAACTCAGGGTTCAGGGTCTTCTTCCGAACACTGGTCTTATATTTGGATTTCTTCCCCACGTTTGGATGCAGGAAACTGATTGGGACAGATGGGCGCATTAGGTGTGGCCCTGGAGAGGTGAGGAACTGCCACCTTGGCCTTACTGCCCGCCCATCCACCCCTGCTCACACTCACAGGCGGACGAAGGGGTCTGAGTAGCCGTTGGCGTCCATGGGTGCCAGGTGGGCGCAGCGCAGCACCCCCACCAGCAGGCCACCCCGCTGAGAGCTGTAGCACAGCGACAGCAGGATGCGCCCGCGTTCCTCACCGGCCGCCTCTATCTCCTGCGGATGTAGGCTGTGGTCAGTCCCCAGCCAGCCCGAGCCCACCCCGCCAGTGTCCAGGCTCCATATGGCAAAGCTCAACTTGGCTGCAATGAAATCAGGGACTGCTGATTTAATTTCCCAATACAGCCCCTGGCCTGGCACCCTGGAAGGAACCTTCCCTCATGGGTCAGCTAGACCCTCCAGGACCTGCGAAGGGGAGGGGCTTGCTCAGGCCACATGACTGGTCAGTTCAGCATGTCTTTGTCGGGAAGGGGAAGGGAACTGATAGTCTCTGACAGGCCAGGAGCTTCCTAAGTGGCCTCCATCAAGTGCCATAGCCACCCCTGCAGGGCAGGCCTTACGTCAGAAGCCTCTCTGGGAGGCCGTTCACGCAGGGATAAACAGGTCTCTTCAACCTCAAAGCCCACACTCTCTGCCCCCACCCTCCACCCTGGGGACCAGATTTGGAATGTCCTTTGCCACACTCTGGGTCCCGGGTGCCCCCAAACAATTCATGGAGGATGCCAGGAAAGAATGTGTGCCCTCCCATCTTCAGTGTAGAAGCCAGTTTGCAGCGAGCCCAGGCCCCCTGCCCACAGTTCTCAGGAACGCAGGTGCGCTCTGAGCCCCCGCCACGTGCTGTGGTGCTGTTGTGCATGGGGTCTAGGACAGGAGGTGGGTGTTGTAGGGTGCTCAGGGGTGTCCGCTGGGCAAAGTGACCTGCCTATGCCACCCCAGTGGGGCCTCACCTGCTTGGGCTTAGCTGATCGGCAGCTGCAGCAACTTGTGGCTCCACTAGGGGGCAGGATGCCTGGCCCTTCAGAGAGGAGCAGGTGGGGGACCCTGCCCTCAGCTCTCAGGTGCCCCTCTCCTACTGGGCCACAGGGAGTCTGGCCAGGTCTTTGGCCTCCAGTGGCGGCACCCATACTGATCCCGGGGCAGACCTCACAGCCAGGGAGCTCCATCCCATCTGTTCTCTCTTTGACCTTGCCCAGCCTTCCCACCTCGGGCCTCAAACAAACACCACCAGGTTCAACCTCTGCCTCAAGGTTGCTCGGGCTCAGCCCTGGCAAGGGAGTCACCCTCACTCTGCCCAGCCTTCGGGGGCTTGGCTGTTCCTGGGCCTATGAGAGTGATGGCCTCAAGTTCCTCCAAGCCCGCCTAGACCTGGACCCTGCGCAGCCACCTATGCCCTGGGCTGATCCACTTTACCCTGGGCCGCCCCAGGCCTGCCCCATCCCTGCTCAGCCCAGCTGTCCTACCCACCTCCTCATACAGGGACATGCCGCGGGCTGTGTCCAGGCTCTTGGGTCTCTTGGTCTGAAAGAGCAGAGGGCCTGGTCACCTTGGCCAGATGCTGCCCAGACCCCTTTCCTGTTCCTCCCTTCCCTGGCCCCCCCTCAGGGTTCCTGGCCCCTGCAGCCCCAGTCTGTGCCCTGACCCCACTCACCAGCCTCCGCTTCTCCAGACAGATGTCAAAGCTCCTGGCTCGGTTGGGCACCAGCTTCCTCAGGGGCACCCGCAGCTCCCCCAGGGGAGGGGCCCGCCGCCGTCGCCGCAGCCGTGGGTCCTCGCACACACACAGCCTGGCGGCCACCCAGGTCAGACCTGGCTGGGCAAGCCCCATCCCCAGCCCCACCCCTTGGTGGCCCAGGCCCCACCCTCACCGCAGGGTCTTGCGCGCAGCATCCTGAGGGGTGAAGCCGTGATAGGTGAGTGTCTCCTCCCAGACAGGTCCCCTCGTGCCCCGAACAGTGCGTGTCCTAAGCTGGCTGGCCTGGGGGCCAGGCAGGGGGTCAGAGGCTCCTGGGGCTCAGACACCCACCGCTTCCCTGCCCTGCCTCCCTGATAGGGCCTCATTTGCACATCCTGGCCACTGGGACCCAGGCCTTGGGGGAGGGGACAAGCAGGGCCAGGAGGGCGCTCCAGGCTGGGCGTGCTGTGGAAAGGCACAATGGGGGCCTAGGGCTTGCCCTCACCTTGCTGGCCCCTGGCAGCAGATTGGCTTTGACGTAGGTGTCCACAGAGCCCGAGGCCGATGGCTTGAGGCCCTGGAGACAGACAGTGGATGTGAGACGGCCTTTGGCCCAGCCCTCTGTCCCAGGGACCCCAGCCCCATCCTCACCTTGGCACGATGAGCCGTGCAGTGCAGGGCGCTGTTGTCCGCATCAAAAAGAAGCGTGAACTCCAGGGTGCCCAGGGCAGCTAAGGGCAGGTGGCAGGCAGGGTCATCTCCTGCCTCAGTTCAACCTGCTCCCTCCTGCCTTGCCCCACCACAGCTGGATGCCAGCGACACCCTGGCCCAGTCCTGGCTGGGCTGAGCTGGGGTCACCCCCGTCCATGCCCCCACTCACTGCTGTTGTCCGAGTCCCCCTCTGGCTCCGGGTCAGGCTGAGGCAGGGGTGCAGAGCGGGTGGCGAGGGCCGCTGGGGTGCGCAGGTTCGAGGCATGCTCGGCAAAGGGGTAGAAGTGCGGGAAGTAGTCGGAAATGAGGCGGATGGGCCGGATGGGGCCTGGGCTCACGTCGATGGCCATGTGCTCCTGCATGCTGACCCGAGGGGGCCGCCGCCCACCTGCTGCCACTGCGCCCGCCATGGGGGCCTGGGCATGGGGCGGGGGCTCAGAGATGCACACCGGGACTCGGGCTGGGGGTTGGGCACCTGGTCTCTGAGCCGGGGCCAAGAGGCATCGCTGATGGTGCCCGGGGAACCTGAGGACAAAAGGCAGGGTCAAGGGGCGGAGGGGGGCTTTCTAGTGCTGGAGCAGGGCTTAGGGGGCTGAGGCAGGTTTGGGAGGGGACCCTGTGTGTCCGGAGTCAGCCCAGCTGGGCTCCTTACCCTCTGAGAGCTACTGCACAGGCTTGGGTTGCAGCGGTGGCGGTGACTGCGGTGGCGCTGGACTGCGCCTGGGCAGCAGAGCCGGTGACTGAGGTAACCTGTGTGAGGTGTGAACCCTTCCCAGGGCTTGGGAGCCCAGCCTCCCTCCCTCCCCCCCAGGCAGGCCCTTGCCCAGTGCTGGGCTTGGCCTCCCTCCTCCCCCTGTCCCTTCACACATTGTCACAGGGAGTTATTTTTACCACCCTCATGTGGCCCTGCTCCCAGGTGAGGCTGCATGGGCAGAGGTGATGGAGGGGTTGGGGGCAGGGGATGCAGAGGATGGACAAGGGGGTAGGTGACAGGGTGGGGCTGTGGCGAGGAGAGGCAGAGGGCTGTGATCTAGTCCTCTGGCAGAGGCCAGTTTAAGCTTTGAAACCAGGAATCATCTCTTTCATCCCTCCACTGCTCCCTCCTCCCACCCATAAATAGGAATAAAATCCTAACCCATCAGTGAGGCATGTGCCCTGTGTCTCCTCACCAAGGAGTGTCCCCTTGGCCCCCACCCCCACAATGCTCCTCCTGGCTTGATACCCCAGCCCCGCCTGGCCGCTCCTGCACACCTGTGGTTTCTAGGTCACCAGGGAGGTGACTGGTTCCAACTGCCCAACATTCCCGCTCTCTCCTCCCCGAGCTTCCTTCCTGTTCTTTTTTTATTCTTAATTGACAAGTAATAACTGTAGGTATTTTATGGGTCACAATGTGGTGTTTTGATACGTGGATACACTGCAGAAAGATTAGATCAACTAATTAACATATCCATCACCTCACCTGCTTAACCACTTTTTCGTGGTAAGAATGTTTAAAATCTACTCTTTAAGTGATTTTGCAACATACACTATTACTAGCTACGGTGGCCGCGCGGTGCAATAGGTCACTAAAGCTTATTCCTCCTAACTGAAACTGTGCCCATGAGCCACACCTCCCCTTTCCCCATCCCCACCGCAACCCCCCGCCTCTGGCAACCACCATTCTACTGTTAGTCTCTAAGTTCAACTTTTTAAAAAGATTCCATATAAAAGTGACAACATGTGGTATTTGTCTTTCTGTGCCTGGTTTATTTCACTCAGCATATCATCTTCCATGTTTATCCAGGTTGTCACAAGTGACAGAATCTCCTTTTTAAAGGCTGCATAGTACTCTGCTGTGTACGTCCACCACATTTTCTTTATCCATTCATCCTATGCCGGGCACTTAGGTGGCTTCCATCTCTTGGCCGCTGTGAGTGATGCTGCCGTGAACGTGAGTGCAGGCCCTTTATTCAGCTTGGAGTGGAGCCGGCCCGGCAGGGTGAAGGCGGAGGCTGGGCAGCTTAGGGGCAGCCCTCAGCCCCTGCGCAGCTCAGGGATGGAAAGGCGGGGCTGGTAGGTGCCAGGCGTCAGCAGCTGCAGGGTGAGCTTGGTGATGACGGCCGTGAGGCCCCAGACCCGGTGAGGTCCGTGCAGGAAGACAGGGAGTGTGTAGCTGAAGTGGCCACCGCGGCAGAAGTGAGTATAGCCCTGATTCTGCGTCTGCAGCAGGTGGGCCATGGGCAGCACAAACACCTCATCCACCTGTCGGGGCAGGAGGCAGAGAGAAGGTGGCCAAAGGATGGCCGCTGCAGCCTTCCACCATGGGACACTCTGGGCTCCCTAGTGTCCCCCAACTCACCTCCTCAGGGTTGGGCCTGAGGCTCTGGAGATCCAGTGGGCCTACACCAGCAAGCACTGGCACCACGGTGGCCTTTTGCTGGGGTGGGGGAGGCAGTGAGGGAGGCATAGAGCCCTCCTTCCCTTTACTACCCTAAAATCTCCCACTTGTCATTCAAGCCCCAGCTCAATCCCTGCCCGGCCCGTGAAGCCTTCCCCAACCCTCATCCAGCAAGCTGAGCAGAGCTGGCTCACCCCTTCACCCTGGCCCACATCCATCTCAGGACCACAGCGTCCTCTGTTCCCTCCCCTGGGGTGGGGGCATGGGGATGGTACAAGTGACTGCCAGGCACGTACCCAGCAGTCCTCTGCACTTTTTGCCTACGGGAGTCCAGGACCCCTCTCCTTGTTCCTGGGGTCTGGGATTTTAGCCCAGGCAAGCACAGAGTGAGTGAATGGGTGGGGTGGCCTCAGGGCCAGGTGGCTCACCCTGTCATACACGGGCCTCAGCGTGCCCCACACCTGCTCCTCAGGCACGGCCAGGCCCAGCTCCTCCTGGGTCTCCCGCAGGGCTGTGTGCACCACATCCCGGTCAGTCGCCTCGCACTTGCCGCCTGGGAAACTGAACAGGCACAGGGAGTCTGGTCCTTGGGCTTGTGGGGCACCCCTTGGTGGGGTGGGGTTGTCAGCAGTGGCAGGGGCCAGTGACCCACCTACGCATCGTCTGCCTCTGCCCCTAGTTTGATGTGAGGCCTGGGCAAGCCACAGGATCCCCGGAGGTCAGTTCACCCCCGTGAGCGATTGGATAAGGGAGAGAGGCCCTGGGCTGCACAGGATGGGATACGAGGGCCAGGCAGCAAGGACAGGAAGATCCTGGAGCTCAGACACCCACATTTTGCCTATGGTGGCCCTAGCGGCACCGATATTGACCCCAGGCTGTCCTTGATTCCCGCCGGGGCGGGGCCAGGGCGGGAGGTCACCTGGCCCGCCCCGCGTGCGTCCTCGGCTCTGGCCCAAGGCCCGACTATGTCCACGCTCGCAGGGAGGGGCCGAGTCCTGCCTTCTTAGAGGGGGACACCTCTCCGAGGAGTCCCGGCCCGAGGTGGTGCGCGCCAGGACGCGCCTCGAGGGGCCCTGAGGGACACGGTCCGGCGCCTCGCCGCAGACCGAGGGCGACAGGGCCTCCCCAGGCCTGTTTTGCAGAGGCGGAAACCGAGGCTCGGAGAGGCTGGGCGCCTCGCCCAGGGTCCCTGCCGTGTCCGGGGTCCAGCGTCCTCCGGCGGAAGGACGGAGTTCCGGCCGGTGTACCTGACTTCCCCCGTGTGCCTCCCGGCCAGGCGGCGGGACCGCAGCGTGTAGAGCAGCGCCGGGACCCCGCGCACGGAGCACAGCGGCACGAGCACCGCGGCCGACGCGGGCCGCGTGCGGAGCCGGGCCGTGGCCTCCGCCAGCAACCGCCGGCAGCGCCGCTCGCCCTCCGCCGACAGGAAGTCGGGCCGCATGTCCGGGACGCCGCGGGCGACCGCCGGCCAGGAAGGGGAGGAGCAACGCGCCCGCCCCCGCGGGGACCTGGGCGGAGCCTGCCCCGCACGGCGCGCCCCGAAGTCCGCTTGAGGCGGGGCCTCGGTGGGACGGGGCGGGGCCTCCGGGCGAGGGGGCGGGGCCTCTGGGTGGGATGCGGGGGGCGCCTGCGCGGGAGCCAGAGCCAGCGTTACTGCGAGATGGCAGTGGGGTGGGGGCACCTTGGAAACAATCGAGGAATCTGGGGCCTGTTCGGGGCGCCTGGACCGGACCTTCAGCTCCTCGAGACGCCCGAGGGGGTGCAGGCCGGGGGCGTGGCCGGAAGGGGCGTGCCCAGCGGGCTGGGTTTCCGGCGGGCGTGGCCTGCGGGGAAGATGGTGGGAGGCAAGCAGGTGAATCTGACCGCGGGCTCGGGCGGCGAAGCGCCTGGTGACCGGACTCTGCGGTTCCGTTCTGGCCGCCGGGTTCGGGCACCGGGGTGGCTGGCTGGCTGTTGAGGCCCCGCCGGGCGCCCGCCCCTCCTCCCGCCCGTGTCGGTCCCTTCCCTGAGGGGCTCACAGGAATTGCCTCAGGACGTGCAGAGTCGGGGGCCCACCGGCGCACCCCTCCTGAAGGCCGAGGTCTGGTCCCGGGGCGCCGGTGGATGCCCGGCCCGGCCCTCCCTCCAGGCCCTGTCTCCTGCTTCCGCTGAGTGGCGCGCGTCGCCCCCGTCTTGTCCTCCCGCAGGCTCCATCGGACCGCCTCCGGTCCAGGCCTTTGGCCTCCTTTTCCGCGGTCCAGAGCTCTTTTCCTCTCCTGCCTCGAACCTTGATCAGATTCCCAAGTCCCTGGCCTCTCCGTCCCCACGTTGGCCCCTGTGGTCACTGCCTGTCGTGGTTCTGCACCCCTCTGTGGACCCTGGCCATTCAGGACCAGATGACCCAGCCTTGCACACAACACTCAAAACATGGCAGCTTTGCTGTGTGACTTTGAGCAGGTCCTGCGCCTCTCTGTGTGGCAGTTTTGGTCCTCGTCTGGACACACAAAGCAGGGAGCAGGACCCCAGTCCCCTTCACAGGTTAAATGCAGCCCTGCCACAAGGCTAATGTCACCACCTTTTACCGTCACGTGTGCTCGCAGTGATGTGGACAGCACCGGACAGAGCTTTGAGATGCCTACAAGGCTGATGTGGGGGCTGTCTCGGGTCTGGAGTTCCCAAGGTCCCCCCCTGACCCCTGAGGACAGAAGCGCTCTGACTACTCATGCCAAATGGTTTAATGGGGAGGGGAGTAAAGCAGGGTTTGGGGGAGTCACCCCAAGGCAGGAGGGCACAGCATTCATGGTTTCTGGGTTGGGGTGTAGGAGGCCTGGTTCCAAGCCTGGCATGGTCCTAGCCTTGCTGTGACTCTGGGCAGGTGCCTCCCTCTCTGGGCTTCCACCTATCCTATTTTCCTTGGGAGAGGAGGGTCTGCTGGGGAGAGGTGGGGGGGGGTGTCTCTGCAGAGGTGGGGCTGGAGGGGGTGGGGCAGAGGCTGATTCACACGCTGGGTGTGGGGTCCAGGGTAGGACGGCTTCCACAGGGCTTCCGCCATCACCGAGAGTCCTGGCCAGGCCCCAGGCACACAGTGGAGGGGGCCGGGAGCCCCAGCCCGGCTGGGAGGGGCAGGCCTCCTTCTTCCCTGTTAGCCCGGACGCTGGGGAGGGGGTATGGTGCTAGTCGGGCCCTTGGGGTGCCCAGGTGTCTTGGGGCTCCAGGGTACAGGCCCTGGTAGGTGAGGGGCCTGTAGGTGGCAGAGGCCAGCAGGGCCTCAGGTGGGGGCAGCAGCTGATGGTGGAGCTGGGCAGGGGTCCTGGAGGTAGAGGCTGAAGCCCTGTTGGGGCCTGAGGAGGAAAATGGTCTGAGTTGACCCCAGGCCTCCCCTCATATCCTGAGCCCCTATCCCAGGCCTGCTCTGTCCCCTTCCTTGCTCCTCCTATCTCAAGCTGCCTACTTCCCAGCCTTTGCCCTTGTCTCCCTCTGCCTTACCCATCTTCTCCCTCTGTCCAAACCCTTCCTAGTCACCCAAAGCCCAGCTAGGGAGCCATCTTCTCCAGGAAGCCCTCCTGGCACCACCTACCTCTGCTCTCAGCACCTTGTCCCTTGTTCTCTGTGCTCTGGGCCCCACGTTGTCTTAGGAATCTCTGCCTCCCCGCTGGGTCCACACAGGCCCAGTGGGGTTGCTGAGCTCGCTGAAGCCCCTTCCTGGATTCCTTGTGGCCTTGTCCGCTTACTTCCTGCCCACAGTTCGGGCCTTAGTCCCACTACGTCTGCAGACCCGGGGCCTTACCTTTCTCCCTTTCTGGGACGCCCTTCAGGAGACAGGGACTGAGGCTGCTGCGACTCTGTGCTGGGACGCTGAGCAGGGGCTGCGGGGCCACAGGCCTGCAAATGGGCCGAGCAGGAATGGGCTGGGGCCCAGGGGAAGAACCCAGGCCAGGGATCATGGGCAGAGCCAGATGGTGGGGCTGTACAGGTCAGAGGGCATGACCCTGACGCAAGGGTCAGGAGCTGGGGCCTTAGGAGATGCCTGGGGGCAGGGGCAGGGGAGGGCAGCTGGGCAGAGCATCAGGGGCCAGACAGTACCAGGAGTCCAGGTCACTCTCTCGAAAGCCCTTGGCAAAAGGGTTGCTGGCGATTTTCAGCTGGGTGATCTACAGAGGAGAAAGTGCCGTGATGGGTTGGCTCCGAGCCAGGCTCGGCCACCATGTGCTCCTGGGACCCCCCGCTCCCCCAGTCTGGAGGCCCTGGAGCCCAGGCCCTTGGCCCAGGAACTGTGGAGCCGCTGGGCGGGCAGCAGGGGAATGGCTGTGGGCAGGGAGGGCAGGCCCCGCGCAGTCTCCACCCCGTGATGCAGGCTGGCGGCTGGTGCATCACGAACCCGGTGGTTCTGATAGGCGGTCACGGCTGTGAACTGTGTCTCCGTGAAGATGAAGGACTTGAAGTTCTCCTGGGCGTAGCGCTCACTGTCCTTGCGTGGGTCCACGAAGACCACGTGGAAACGGGGCTGGTAGCGGTGCATGGAGTTGAGAATGATCTGCGGGGGCACGGGCGGGTGTGCGGGGTCGGGCGGCGGCGGCAGGCTCTCTGGGGCCGCAGCCCGGGGCCTGCCACCCTCTTCCTTTCATGGGACCAGGACTTGGGAGGCTACAGTGCTGTGTCCAAGGCCCCTGTGTTGGAGCATCCGTGCCGCTTCGCTCTCTCACACCCACAGCCCACCTGTCAGCTTTCCCTTTGGAACTATCCAGAATCCCACTACCTCTGCCACCCTGCTGTCTCCATGCCAGCCAGCCACTGTCCTCTGTCACCTGATTTCCTCAGTTGCCTCCTGGCTGGCCTCCCTGCCTCCACTGTGCCCCTCTGTGCCTGCTCTACAAGCCACCCGGCAGGCCGCACTAGGCAGCCCCTGCTCCAGACCCTCCCATGGCTCCCACCTGCACAGCAAAAGCCAGAGTCCTCGCTGCCACCACTGGCCCTGCGATCAACCCGGCAGCCACCTCTAGGTGCTCTGCCCCCACCCTTCTTCCCCTCTTCACTCCACACCAGCTGCACGGGAAGCCTCCTAGCGGCTCCCCCAAGGGGCCCAACTTCCTCTGGCCTTGGGCCTTTGCACTTGCCGTCCCCTCTGGCTGGGACGGCACCCCCAGCATGCATAGGTGCCCACACGCGGTCTGTTCAGATGTCACCTCATCAGCTTCCTGAGCTCCCTGAAAGGAACAGCCACCCTCTGTCTCTACCCCTTCCCTACTTCCTTTTTCTCTTTGGCATCTGTCGCCATCTGAGACCCAGTGTCCAGCGTCTTCTGGGTGCTGGGCTCACCATCTGCCCCTAGCCGGGATGTGAACCCTGGGAGGGCAGGGATCTTTGGCCAGTGTCAACCGTGCTGTGTTCCGGCACCTACAACGGGCCTGGCCCACGCCGGGCATTCCATACATTGTCCCCCTCTCCTTGGGAAGGACAATGTCTGCGGGAA